>JAJOZX010008755.1:20000-150000 GCA_023014485.1 Bathynomus jamesi
ATATATTATATATATATACACAACCGTTGGTAACCTTTGGTTAGCTTCCGCCCGAATTGTTCATTCTAACGAAGGTCAAGCTTTTCACTCCACCTTAGACCCCTACAGTTTAATGTGGAATCCGAACCACGCCCCACCAGCAGCCCAGCGTCTTAACCACTAGGCCACCCAGGGTACCCATTTATCTACCAACCACTTTCTTTATTGTGTGGAAGGATGAACAGCTGGGTTTTGTTGCGCGCCGGCTGCCGTCACCGGGTCTCGACCCCGGGGCCGATGGATTTGTAATCAGGGACGCTAACCACTACACCACTGAGGTGTGTGTATACTGTATATATATATATATATATATGACGCGTTCGGTGGAGAAGGGGCGAACGCCACAAAATTCGAAAAACGAGTTTTTTGTCGTATAATTATCCTTTAAAACCTTTGCTTTACCTATGCAAAAAATTAGATGTTAGTCTGCACTCTTTCACGGTAAAATTTAGGTTTTAATATATCTCAGAGAAATTCACTCCGCATCATTGCTTCACTTTGAACACATCTATCTACTTTCTGGTCACTCGACAATGCCCTGTGATGCTCAATTTGGCCAAATTGAACAAAATATAAAAAATAATTACAGCAATATTATTTACACCAAAAAAGATTATGTTACGGCCATAACTACAGCCGTTTCGCAGCGCTTCCTAGTTGTAGAAACGAAACAGGCTGATTTTCTCGATTTTGACGTCCTAAAAACGTGCATTGTCATTAAGAAATCAACAACTACTAAATTTACAGATGCAAGAAAGTTAATATTTGACTTTCAACACAAAGAAGGCTACGTAATATCTACTGCATACCGCACAACCCCAGATAATAGCCATCCCGTCAGACTGCAGAAAAGGAAAAAATCCTACAGTGTCAGTTTATTCAATCTAGCCCAGCAGACACTGCAACCAAAGTATTCCCAATTGCTGCCAATAACTAAGGAAAAAATAAAAGATCTCAAAGAATTATCAGACCTAATGCCTGCAACTGCAGTGAACTATTATACAAGATTGTTAAAGGAACTGGAAGAAACCGAAACAGTTGAAGCAGGTAATACAACATTCGACGAAGAGGACCAAATAATGGATTACACCAGTTAACATCAGAAGCTATCAATAAATAATATTGTAAAATTTCTGGCGTTTTATTATATCGACATATTACACAACAATATTTTACTCAAATATGTGTTCAAATTCATACAACATTTCAATAAACCGGAAAAATACAAAGGTTTAAAGTTTACAAACTTTAACTGCATTTTGTGGCATAATTCGAAAATGTTGCGTTCGCCCCTTCTCCACCGAACGCGTCATATATATATGTGTATATATATATATATATATACACACACACTGGAATGGGAGAGGACGTTGGGATATCTTTTTCCCTCCCCTTTTCTAAAAAAAAAAAAAAAAATCTGAGAACCGACGGCAGAGAGTAATAGCAAGGAAGGGAGAATTAATGGACGTGGAAAATACTAACTTTTTTAATTACTTGAAGCGGATTTGCTAATTTTTGCCGTTTAGCTTCTCCCAAATGAAGTGACAGAAAGATTTATACGAGCGTTATCATACGGTATAACTTCACTATATATGCAAAAGTGTGACCTCTTTTTCCTTTCATTCATATACTGTATAAGCCTACTGCACAGATAACGACGACTAAAAAGAGACGATTTGAAACTGATTTTCGAAATGAAAATTCTAAAAAGAACATTGTGTAAAATTCATTCAACGATCGTAAGAATTAAAGCTCTCTAAAGATTTATGCCCACTACACACACATATATATATATATATATATATATATTATATATTATATATATATATATATATATTAGGGTGTTATAAAGTAACGCGAGTAAAGAGCGAGCCAAATCCGATTTGAACTGGTTTAAACTAGTTTCAACTTGTTTTTTTAACTCTTAAAAAATTTTCATCACCTCTTCTAAATCTTAGTATCGAATATACAGTTGTTATAAAGTACATGTAATAAATATTACTCGTCCATGTTCACTCGCATTAATATAATTCAAATCGGATTTATCTCTTCACTCGCGTTATTTTATACACACCCGGTATATATACAGTACTGGTAAAAAGTTTGGAAACACCTGTACAATTTTTGTAATTTCTCCTTATTAACCAATAGAGTTATTTTATTAGACTAATGTCTGTTCCTGTAAATAGACTATTGTTCTAAACGTAGAAAATTTAGTAATTTAGATTATTTAACCCAATTATATTTCGTTATTTTGTTATATTAATCAGGTTTTAGTCCTAAAATAGAAAATAAAAAACCTCATTAATATAACAAAATTATGAAATATGATTGGGTTTAATAATTTAAATTACTAAATTTTGTACATTTAGAACAATAGTCTATTTATAGGAACAGACATTAGTCTACTAAAATAACCCTATTGGATAATAAGGAGAAATTACATAAATTGTACAGGTATTTCCAAACTTTTTACCAATACTGTATGTTACAGCCAATATGTAAAATTAGGCAATTTATAAATTCACTGAAATTCAGGCAATGTGTCATATTGGTCATACACACAAAACCTAACCTAACCTTTGCATATGCAGCATTACCAGAAAGGTTAGGTTAGGTTAGGTTTTGTGTGTATCACCAATTTGACACTTGCCTGAATTTCAGTAAGTTTATGAATTGCCTAATTTTACATATTGACTGTAATATATATGCTTCAAATCCACAAGAGAAAAGAAAAACGATTCCAAGGCTTTTCGTATATTTAGAGCTGAAATGGACTTTTAAATAGTACATACAGATCGTTTGTCAGACATGCGTATCGATTGGAACTCAACATTCAAAGACGGTACGGAATTTGAAAAAAAGAGACGGTCTCGAACTTATACACTTCCAACAAACCTTCTCCATTCCAACCGACTTGCAGCCACTTCTCGTACACCACCCAGAACGTGCCCACACTTACTCACGCAATCATTCATCATGTTCATCCATCTTCTTGGCCTTCCTTTCCTCCTCCTACCTTCGCAAACACTCTTATACACTCTTTTGACAACTTTGCCATCTTCCATTCTTTCAACATGTACAAACTACCTTAGCACTTTCCTCAATTTTCACTTCCACTGACTTCTGAACACTACTGTACAACTTTCCAGAACCGCACGATTTCTTACTCTGCCAATACCGACATTTTGTTTGGGATTTAAAAAATGGGGATTTATGAAAAATGTAATATACAGGGTGTCCGAGAATTATCTGTACAAATTTTGGCTGTTATTAAAAGTCAACCATGAAGTGTAGAAATTCCAGTTTTATCCCCTTTTACAGAAATCTCATTAAGTTTTTTCTGATACCAAGTTTTGACAAGTTTTTTGAAATTCCAGTGTGTCCGAACATTATCTGTACAATTTCATCTTTTAATAAAATTCTTGATAACAACGTAAAATTCTTAAACAAGATTATTTAGAATCTGTATTTTCAAAAGTTTCTTTTATTAAAGTAACGTTGTTACAAACATTCGATATGTGCACCATTAGTGATTCGCAAAACATCCAATCGATACTCCAAATGTTGCCATGTACGCTGCAGCATATCCACATCAATTCGCTCAATAGCAGCTGTGATTCTTGCTTTTAAATCATCAATGTCTGTCACCCGCGTACATTTCTAAAAAACTTGTCAAAACGTGGTATCAGAAAAAACTTAATGAGATTCTCTGTAAAATGGGACAAAACTGGAATTTCTACACTTCATGGTTGACTTTTAATAACAGCCAAAAATTGTACAGATAATTCTCGGACACCCTGTATAGTGCAAATTATGACATAAATGTGAAACATAACAAAAGATTTGAAAGGAATTACTTAAATACTAAGTAGGCTTCAGGTAAATTAGGAATAGGCCAGAAGTTGAAATCCAGGCAGCATACGTGACTTTCAGAAGCATGTAAAACATCCGAACAGATCTCAACATAATCCTACTGAACAGGTGACGTTTTATTTAACCAATGAGGTGTGAGAAAACTGATTATGCGATGTCACACATCTGTCTCATCCAATCGCGTGTTTGTAAATAGTCTAGTGTTCAAATAGTACCCGAGATATTAATCAAAATAATTTAATATTGTCGAATAGGTCAACCAGGCTAGTTTAGAAATATAAAAGATTAGGGTCTTTTCCGTTTGGTGCCCACCACCAGATTCTTTTGAAAATAGCACCACTAGTGCATTTTGACCCTCTGAATACGAAAATAACATTCTTTGGCCCCCAGCCTTCTTTAGTTAGCCTTATAAGGCTAACTAACGAAAATATCACGACCTATCCTAACTAATCGTTAAGGGCGTACAGTTGACCTAACGATTGGTTAGGTTAGGTCGTGATATTTTCGTTAGTTAGCCTTATAAGGCTAACTAAAGAAGGTTGGGGGCCCTGATCTTCAGGTGATCCCGTTTTTACTATTCATTTATCGGAAAAAATTATAGGATCTTTTAAACTATTTCCCCTACAGCTTCAGAGAGTGGGGACATAGTTTAAAAGGTCAACATTAGGGGGGAGATAATTTAACAGGTTTTACTTATCTTATTTACATAATAAAATTTTAAGATATGTACATATCTTGAAAATTCTATTATATTCTATCATATTTCCGGTTTATAGAGAACCATTATTTACATAGGATAAAATTTGAATGCTCGGTTACGTCACCTGTACGCCCTTGACGATTGGTTAGGTTTAGTCGTGATATTTTCGGTAGTTTTAACGAAAATATCACGACTAAACCTAACCAATCGTCAAGGGCGTACAGTTGACCTAACCGGGCATTCAAATTTTATCCTATGTAAATAATGGTTCTCTATAAACCAGAAATATGATAGAATGTAATATTATTGTTTTCTTATCTTATTGTGGTTAATTTGCAGAGTTTAAACTTTTGGGGGATATAGTTGAAAAGATCAACATTGGGGTGGTGATTGTTGAAAAGAATATGTTGGGGGAAATAGTTTAAAAGATCCAAATTATATATTTTTGAAATGAGCGTAAAAAAGTACACATGATGGTAATAATTAATTTTAATTCTAGTGGTGGGCACCAAACGGAAAAGATCCAAAGATTACAAATATGAATTCTTTAAATAGGATGTATGTTAATTTTTTTAAGTTCCAGGATCGGGGGAAGTAAAGCATTAACCTTTTAACTGCTTCTATCGAATATACTCGACTCTCATATAACTTCCTGTGGTGCTCTGATCGAGTATACTCGATTTTGGTTTTCTGTCGATCACCGAAACCCACCACACTGATTCAATGATGGCATTGAAATGGAGCAGTTAAAGGGTTGAAGATATTCTTGCTGGAGGCACTAGAAGAACTGGCAGCTCACAATCCAGGGTGGATGAGAGAGAGAGGGGGACGAAACCAATCAGTTGCGAGAGAGTCAGAAAAAGGGAGAGTTCTCCAGGGGATTTCCTTGGAAAGTTAATGAAAAGGTTCGATCGAAGCCAATATACTATATATATATATATGGATGAATTTCACACTTAAACACGTGAAATAAATGAATGATGCAAGCTCACAAGGAAAACGAAAAATGATTTCAAGGCCTTTCGTGTATTCAACAGTACATACACGGTACACCTCAAACATCTGAAACCGGTGCTTAAATGTTTTGAATATACAAAAGTGTAGAAATTGAAAACTTCATTTTTATAATAAGTTCATTCTCTACGTTTGACTATCTCGAAAAATCTATTATATTCGTGCAAATTATTTATTAATTTATTCCACGTAGTCTTAGATCTTGTAAGTGTCTTTCATGTATTTATTAATTTTATAATTTATTTGGCTAAGCCAGTGGTTCTGAACCTGGGGCACGCGTAACCCCAGGGGTACGCGAGGGAATCTAAGGGGTTACGCGACGGGGTCCTGAAAATATAACCTTTTCAATTTTATAGGAGCAAGTGTAGTTTACGTCCCTCCTGTGGTGCCTAGTGTAATTTACGTTCCCCTACATTATCCTAGTGTAGTTTGCGTTCCCCAACTTTGTTCGCGTATTCAAATAAAACGTTAAAAACTAACGGAAATATTACGACTTAACCTAACCAATCGTTAATTTGTGGGTGTGTGTATATATCAGTGGTGGGCACCGTTAACCAAAAAGTTAACTTCGATAACGATTTTTTAACTCCGATAACGATAATCCGATAATTTTACTACAAAGTTAACGGAAGTTAACGATAATCCGTTAACAATAACTATTTCTTTATTAACATTTAAAAAAAATCAAGGAAAAAAGCTTTAAAACCCATAGAAAATGTTTATTTATGCAAAATCCAACAATAAATAGGTATTTAACTGTATTTTTATCAAGTTTTGAAACTTTTTTGCTTAATAACTTTTTTTTTTATTTTTAATAAAAAATGTACTGATTACATGTTTTGAAACCCTTGTAACCACTAACCATTAACTAAATTTTAATTTACCAGAGAATTATTATGGCGGGAACTGAAAGGTAAAATTAAATGTTAGGCACATTTATTAAAGACTATGACACAATGTGCTGGTTGCCCTTCAGAAAGACCAACTTCTCAAAGTTAGGCCCAACTGCCAGTCTTGACCTCTTGGGCCTCAGGATGTCCTTGCCGAGAGAGAAGAGCCGTTCCACTGCGGCAGAGGACGGAATTGGCAGACTGAAGTTATGGCGGTTTGAATTCATTCGCGGAGCGGTGATCTTCCGTGAATGTCCTCGCAGTTAACGTGTTAACGGACTTTAACAGACTAAATATCGAGTTATCGGAAGTTAACTGGTCCGATAACGATAAATGGAAATTAACTTCCGTTAATAGTCCGTTAAAAAAAGTTAACTTCGTTAATTAACTGTTATCGGATTAACGCTTTAGTGCCCAACACTGGTATATATATATATATATAAATTGACGATTGGTTAGGTTAAGTCGTAATATTTTCGTTAGTTTTAACGTTTTATTTGAAGGATTCATTTAAAACATGTCTCCTAAAGATCCTAGTGTAGTTTACGTTCCCCAACTTTGACCTAGTGTAGTTTGTGTCCCCTTTTGTGTCAGGGGGACGTAAACTACACTTGCTCCATTTTATATACGATTAACAAACGGCCACAAGTTATACGGTCGTAAAAAAAGTGAAAATTCTTTATGCCTCTCGAAAACCCAGAAAATCCCTGGAAAGAGTTCAAGAGGTACGGAAGAAGAAAAAGAGGATCACCTGAACATCAAGGCTCCCAGCCTTCTTTAGTTAGCCTTATAAGGCTAACTAACGAAAATATCACGACCCTAACCAATCGTTAGGTCAACTGTACGCCCTTGATGATTGGTTAGGTTAGGTCGTGATAGTTTCGTTATTTAGTCTTATAAAGCTAATTAAAGAAGGCTGGGATCCCTGATCTTTAGGTGATCCGAAAAAGGTTCGGAACCGCTGGGCTAAGCAAAGGCTGGTACAGTCTCAAGATTAAGAACTAGCCTGTAACCTTCAATCTAACTTTAGAGCTAGGCCTCTTGATACGCAGTAGCCTACCCTAGGTTCAGTCTCTAAGTTAGACAGCCTATACTTGAAAAAGACGCTAATAAGTTAGAAAGGATTGAAGCTAGAGGAACTAAAATGAATCCATAACTGAGAAGTAACTCATTCGAGGAAATATTAGTTGAATTAGATAGGTATTTACTTGAAAAGCGTCCACTTAGGGAGAAACTAATTAGAGTATTTAAAACTGATAGGTGATTTTGATAATGTAAATTATGGGAAGTTATTTGACAGGGCTACAGCGTCATTTACAAGAAGAAATAGCTACGAATTTAAAGTCAAACGTTTTCATGAGAAATGCTGTGAAGCAATTGAGGGGTCCCGCGTCTTAAGATACCTAAGCGCCAAAATTAAAATTCGTCAGAAAGCGCCTCCAAAGTTCAGCAATATTCTGGCAATAGTATCTCTGTTATTAATTGAGCTAGAACGTTCATTTTTGGCTAAATTAGAGTTCTAAGTATGCTAATGAAGATGTTGATGAGTTTTTGGAATAGATTTTCATATTTTATATATATTTTTTTTATTTTTTTATTTTCTTATTATGCCGAACTTTGGGTGAACTTTTGGCTGGCGATAGAGGTGAAAAAAGTAGTTCGCTTCATAAGGTTTTCAACCATACTTTTAGTGTCATAAGGTCATTATAACCCAAACCACGCGATAGAGGAAGGGTAAAAATAGTGATATCCATCAAAAACACGTTTTAGCCTGTGGTGGCGCTTAGGTACCTTAAGACGCGCGACCCCTCAATTCTTTTCGTATAAACTTAAATTTATACTTAAACTCTTTAAACTTTCATGCATTAAACTTTTCATTGTTAAACAATTCATTAAACATTTTTCGGAAGAGTTTTTTTCAGTTGTTTAAAAAATGACACAATGTACGACATTTCAAATGATTAAGTGAAATGTCTAACGAAATGTTCAATTAATGTGAAATATCTTATAACGCCTAAGCAGACATTTCAAAATTCACAAAATTGGACAACGAAACGTCTAACGAAACGTCTACTTCTATTTTGAGTGCTTTTAAAAGTGTCGGTACTAACATACCTTCATGTAAACATCTCACAGCATGTCGATCCAGCCTCCGCTTTTTCATAACGCTTTCAGCGCACCCGCCACCTCTCCTCCTTCATTTCCTCAACTATTAATTAACCTCATTCACATTCGTACCTCCCAGATACTTAAAAGATTGTACCACCTCCAAATTTTCTTCTCTTTCCACAATCAATAACTTGCTTTTACCCACATTCACTTTCAGAAATTTTAACATCCTCTTGTCTATCACACTCATTCTGGGAAATAGACATCATTCGCATACAACAGATTGGACAGGCCCACCTATTCCCTTCATACACCAGCTTCACTCCTCTCTATCAATCGTACTTTTACCTCTCTCATCACCAGGCATCGGGTAAGTGTAATTTGTAATTGTAATTGATTGTACTTAATTAAATTTTTCAAGTAATTGGTAAGTAATTATAACTGACTACCTAAAATGTAATTGTAACTGTAATTAATTACATTGGGAAACCAAGGTAATTCATACAATTACAATTACTTACTTTCAGTTGTCCATAGCAAGAACTGCTTGATGAAAAGTACAGTTCCGTGTAATGTTAAAAAAAAAAAAAGTACATTTTATTGACCAAATATGACCTAGTTTTCATTCAAGATGATGGCCAAAACTAAATATGAAATTGAAATACCTCAGTAGAAAAACATGATATAAATCAAATAGTATTTATGAAAAAATGCAATTCTTTGTAAATGTACGAGTAATTGTAATTGTAATTGTAATTAAGTATTTCACAATCTACAGTAATTGTGATTGAGAATATGTCAAGTAATTGTAATTGTAATTAATTACATTGACCAAGTAATTGCCCCATGCCTACTCATCACTCGATTCTATACAAGGTATACTTATGTACCTCCTTGTATTAAAAAAAGGAATTTGTTGCACACAAATTTCATTGCGCAACTCTTTCAGCCTTCATCCATTTATCACCCACTCCTGGTACACCATGTTTCCCCAACACCTCATCCTTCGGACCCATACGAACTTCTTATTCATGTCTTCTATCGCAAACATTTTGTAACATTCGGACACCCTTCCGATCACAGAAACCTTCTCATCCTCACATTTATCATCACGCAGTGCATTCTCACAAACTTAAATTTCACACACACACACACACAGTCTGGGAACAGACACGCAAGAAGTCTCCCATCGCTCCACACCATCAACGGGCTTACATCTTCTTTACCTCTTGCCCTCTCGCTCACACCCGTCCCCACACCCTTAACACCCACCATCCACACTTTGCTACTCTTTCAATTTTGTTTCATACAATCCCAGGACATCAAATCTTCCACCCTTGAACACCCGCACCACTTCTGCTCTCTTTTGCTTATCATATACAGTATGCCCTTTACTTTACAATAAACAATATACTCCGTATAAACACCAGATACCAAATATTTTAGTCCTTATACTGTATCTAATATGGTGTGTACAAAAAGTGTCTACCCAGTTGGAAATATATTAAAACTCGTAATCTGATAATAATTAATATACTTATTTGTAAAACCACATCATAAATGTTCAAAGCGTTCCAGTTTCACTTCAAAACAGGTTACTGCAATTAATTAGTTAATTAAATAGTTAAATCAATTGATGTGAAATTCTCTCTGGTTACACACTTTTCGGACTTTGTACATTTTCCCATATAGTATTTAAGTTTTGTATTCAAGTTTGGCGGCCCTAGAAAGCACACATACACACACACATTATATATATATATATATATACTGTATATATACAGTATGTCCCACAAAAAAGTACACCCAACTTTAGATTGTACTAACTCCTCCATTGGATCTGTTTGTTTGATTTAATATAGCAAATTATTCTTTGTTAACGTTCAAATTTATTCATGTTTAAACGAATTAGTGTTTAAGCATCTGCTTTTAACTGAAGGTACAAAAAAATGGATTGCGCAAAAGTGGTCAATGAAAAAATAATGTGTGCTATCGATGTAATGAAAAGACAAATACATAATAATAGATACTTTAACATAATTTTAATAAGATACAAAGCAGATTTTTCTTTATTCCTTATTACAAAAGTTATGCTTAGTTTCGTTTTCTTTCAACATGACCGCCATTCCTATCGATACAAATCTGGAGTCGAGCTCTCATCTTCCCCATCACTCTTTTGATAAGATCTGGATTGTTTTTTAACAAGTTGATTTCAGCTGTGATGCGAGTCCTCAAATCATCTAAATTGATAGGTTTGATGCAAATACTCTATTTTTCAAATGACCCCATAAAAAGTAATCACACGGGATCAAGTCAGGGCTTCTGGGAGGCCATTCAATGTCATGGCCTGTAGCAATTACTCTTTGGTGGAAGACTTCCTGCAAGCGTTCCTTCACATAACTCTCCTGTGAGCAGGAGCTCCGTCTTGCACCCACCAAATACGATTAAATCGGTTTCCATAAGCTTATGGAAACCGATTTAATCGTATTTGGTGGGTGCAAGACGGAGCTCCTGCTCACAGGAGAGTTATTGTGAAGGAACGCTTGCAGGAAGTCTTCCACCAAAGAGTAATTGCTACAGGCCATGACATTGAATGGCCTCCCAGAAGCCCTGACTTGATCCCGTGTGATTACTTTTTATGGGGTCATTTGAAAAATAGAGTATTTGCATCACAACCTATCAATTTAGATGATTTGAGGACTCGCATCACAGCTGAAATCAACTTGTTAAAAGACAATCCAGATCTTATCAAAAGAGTAATGGGGAAGATGAGAGCTCGACTCCAGATTTGTATCGATAGGAATGGCGGTCATGTTGAAAGAAAACGAAACTAAGCATAACTTTTGTAATAAGGAATAAAGAAAAATCTGCTTTGTATCTTATTAAAATTATGTTAAAGTATCTATTATTATGTATTTGTCTTTTCATTACATCGATAGCACACATTATTTTTTCATTGACCAATTTTGCGCAATCCATTTTTTTTGTACCCTTCAGTTAAAAGCAGATGCTTAAACACTAATTCGTTTAAACATGAATAAATTTGAACGTTAACAAAGAATAATTTGCTATATTAAATCAAACAAACAGATCCAAAATATCTCAATTTTTGGAGGAGTTAGTACAATCTAAAGTTGGGTGTACTTTTTTGTGGGACATAATATATATATATATATATATATATATATATATATATATATATATATATATATATATACAGGGCGTCCCAAAAAATGTATACACACTTTAACAGCTGATAGCTCAATTGATGTTTCTTTCTTTCCAAGTTAAACCCATTAGAATTAATTATGGCAGTCAGACTAAGCTTTGAACAAAGGAAATTCATTCTAAAATGCTACTGGAAGTGTGAAAACGCAGTTGAAGTGCAAAGACAGTTTAGGAGGGAGTTTCAAACAGATCCACCAACGCGACTTACCATCACTCGAATTAGAGATAAGTTTGAAGCCGATGGAACTGTTCAGAATGTCCACAAGAAGCGTTCCGGAAGACCACGGACATCGACAAGCCCCACAAAGCAAGAAAGAGTATTGGAAACGTATCACCAAAGTCCAAGAAAATCTGTGCGGCAAGCGAGTCGTGAGGTAGGAATTTCAGAATCGTCTGTCCAACGCATTTTGAAGCGCTGTCAATGGAAAAGTTACATTCCAAGATTAGTCCATGCTATTAATGAAGATGATGATCCGGACCGAAGAGTGGAGTATTGCGAGTGGTACTTGGCACGATGTGGATGTGGATTGGACGAAGGGGTTTCGTAGAATACCCTCCGCGTTCACCAGACCTCACACCACTAGACTTTTTTTTATGGGGATACTTAAAAGACAAAGTCTACGCTATAAAACCTGCAACAGTCGCTGAATTGAGAGCAGCCATTGAACGAGAATGCACACAAATACCAAACGAAATGTTTCGTGATGTTTGCGATTTCATTGCTTCGCGTTATCAGCAGTGCCTGGACCAGAACGGACGTCAGTTTGAAAACAGGCGTTGACAAAACAATTAAATAATGTCTGTAGATTCTATTACATTTTGAAAATGAAATGTATTTTAATAACACACTGCCTTTATAATTATTTAAAGTGTGTTTACATTTTTTGGGACGCCCTGTATGTATATATATATATATATATATATCAAAGCTATTAACTTCTCCTTAGGGAAACGGAGCTTGCAGATGAAAAGAAGGACCAACACAATAGCAAACATTTTCGTTTATTTTTTATACTTCAGACGTTTCGACAAATCTTTTGTCATCATCAGTGAATTATAAATCTTAAAACCTTAAAACAAAAATAAGAATAAATAATTAAAATTACATCAATACAAAGAAATTAAAATCTTTAAAATTACATCAATACAAAAGAAAATTAAAATTATTAAAATTAAATTAAAATTACCTCAATTGGTAAATACACAATGTTTACGTGAACCTCCATATTCGGCAGAAACTAAAAGAACACTGTATGGTCAGTTAATTGGAAGGTATGATATATCTATGAAAGTGAGTTGGTTGGTTAGTTAGAAGAGCTGCAATTTGTAAGATGAACTATTGTGTTAATGGAGGATTTGTTTCTATAGATGTACAAAGATTCTAAAATTCGGAGTTCTGTAAGGGTATTGGATCTTGTTAGAATTTCGAACTGAGTTTTGTGAAGGGGATGGTTGTTTTCATTACTATGGTTTCTAATTGCGGATTGTGGTGGACTACTGAGGGGACGGTTGGTACGGACTGATAAGCCCAAATGTTGAGAAAGGCGTACCTCCAGTTGGAGTTGAGTACTGCCAATATACGCAGCCTTACAGCTGTCACACGTGTATTTATAAACAACATTAGGGCATACAGTTTTGGGGAATTTGTCTTTGAACTTTAAAAAATTTGATAATTTAGGTGGGTTGACGAGGGCGAATCTAAAATTTATTTGGGGATACCTAGACTTAAGCAGTTTGGACACTTCACTTCGAATACGTAATGATAATATATCTGGTTTCTTTTTTTACTGTGGTTATGAGGAGTTTAGCATTAAAAGTGTTATTTAAAAATTTCTTTAATTGGTTGTCAAAAAGATTAGAAGGGTAGTAATTATTAATAAAGTACTGTCTTAAAAATTTAAATTCTTCGTTTAATGAAAAGTAATCTGAACAAATTCGGTAACTTCTTGTTAACACTAGAACTACCATGAATTCTGTTTACCTAGAAAGACCTCGTGGTCAATTTTGACCGCTAAGCAGGATTTTTTTTACTTATTATTTTTTAATTATTTTTATTTATTTATTTTTATTATTTATATTCATTTTAATTTATTTTTTATTTTTATTAAAATCATAGCTTTATTTGAAGCATTTTACAAAGAGAACATTTATATGAAACAATTTATCAAAGAAAACATTTATTTGAAGTATTTAACAGAATATTTATTTAGAACATTTTATAAACAGAACATTTATTTGAAATATTTTACGAACATAACATTTATTTGAAACATTTTAAAAAGAACATTTATTTGAAACATTTTACAACCAAAACATTTATTTAGGACATTCTATATAAAATTGGTACACTTGAACAGAACATTTATTTGAAACATTTTACATACAATTCGTGCACCTTACAACAGTGACTTTTCCTTTATTTCCTGAATGAGTGCCACAGCATACCTTGCCGCATGCTCTGCATTTGTACGTGGATTTGTTTCTGCAGGATTCCACTTGACATTGACGGCGTTTAGGCGCTGGGCTCTGAGCAACTTACTCTGGTTCGCCAAGCTCCATTTCATCATAACCTACGGCTGCCTTTGTCTTGTACATTTCAGTTATTGGATCAAGCAGAAACTGTTGGCGTGAGACTCTGGATCCAGTAACTTCACGGTATACAATCCATGCATTTATGCAAGCCAAGTCAAGAATATTGAACCAAATCGCCATTGGCCATCGCCTAGATCCAGTTTTGCTGGTGTGGTACCGGGCCATTTGGTCAAGAATATCTACACTACTACTTTGCTTGAATTATAATACTGCACTGTCTCTGGTAGCTTTTTGCGGTGAGATTCATCTATTTCAACGGATTTGTGCATTGAACTAAGAAGATAAACATTTTTGGATCTCTTACCTTTATAAATGGTCAGAGTGCAGTCCGGTGGTGATTTATATATCGCAGATGAATAAAGTGGCTTTCCTTTCAATATAGCTTCTCCATCAGGAACTTCCCGTCTCTGTCTTTTGATAGTACCAAGAAGAGTTGTTTTTTCAGCTTTGAATTTCTCAGCCAATTGTAAACTGGTAAAAAGGTTATCCGTGGTTACATAATAACCTTTCTTCAAGTATGGCTTCATGAGTGATAAACAAACATCAGCTGGAAGATCATGTGCAGCAGCATTACGAGTAGGATCTTTACCCAAATATGGTTTTCCATTGCAAAGGTATTTCGACTTTGCGTCCACAAGAAGCCAAAATTTTACTCCAAATTTATCTGGCTTTGATGCCACGTACTGAATGAATGGACATCGAGATTTGCGTGGAAAGAGTTGTTCATCAATAGTAAGATCAAAGTTTGGTACATAGCACTTTTGGCAGTTCATTATGAAAAAGTTCCAAATTTCAGAAATTAGACAAAATTTATCTGCCTGTTTTCTTTCTCTGCGGCTTGCAATATTGTCAAATCTCATGTGCTTCATGATCAATTCAAACTTATTCCTACACATTGTTTTATGAAATATAGGTGGACCCCAGTCTTGATTCCATAATTGTTTCACGGGTGTTCTTTGCAACTAAAACACCATTCGGTTTTTTTTCCTCGGTAAAATGTAAATGGAATAATAAACGTAAATGTAAATGTAATAATGGAAGTAATAAATGTGGAAATAAATATAAATAAAATAAATGTAATAATAAAGGTAATAAAATAAATGTAATAATTAGTGTAAAGGTAATAATAATAAATGTTAAAAAAACGTAAATGCAATAATAATGCAGTAATTATGTCAAAATAATAGAATCTGTATGTATAGAACAGAAGATAGTTTTAATTTGTGCGAATGTACTTATAAGTGGGACCCTGTAATAAAATGTCCTTTCCGGTGTCGGGAGAACGGGATCTAACCTAGGTGCGAATTTCTTAATGGTCTCTGGATTGTTTCCTCCTCGCCTTTTTTCATTCGTTTTTCGGTTTACAATTTCTGTATAATAAACAACAATGTAATAATCAATGTAATAATAAATTTATAATTTCTGTAATAAATGATAATGCAATATTGTAATAATTTAATAATAAATGTAATGATTATGTAAAAAAAAAATAGAATCTGTATGTATAGGACAGGAAGATAGTTTTAAATTTGTGCGAATGTACTTATAAGCGGTGTTCCTTTAATAAAAATGCCCTTCCAGTGTCGGGAGAACGGGTCTAATCTAGGTGTGAATTTCTTAACGGTCCCTGGACTGTTTTCCCTCTTTTTTTGGTTCATTCGTTTTTCTCTATCCACCCGAAGAGGATGCCAGTGGGCATCGAAACTGTTGTGGAAATAAACTCTCTCTATTAGAGTTGGTTTTAATTATCATATATCACACACTTAAAAACTAATAGCGGTTAAAAATGACCGCTTAGTACTTCTAGTGTTAATAATGTCAGTATAGCGCTAATCTTATATTTATAAAACATACAACTTAAATAATTGGTTTCCAAACTAGTAAAAGTTTGTTTTCTAAATAGTGAGGTCTGAAACTTGTTATTAGCCCGTTTAACTAGAACATCCAGGAAAGGTAAACTTTTATTTGTTTCGTTTTCACATGTGTACTTATATTAATTATATGTTGTTTGTTTAGATAATGAAGAAAAAGTTTTACGCGTGAAGGATGTTTAAACGTTAAGAAAGTGCCATCCACGTATCTTCCGTAATACGGGTTTAAAACGGGTAATATACGCGTTTATACGGGTTTCTTTTGTATTGATGTAATTTTAATGATTTTAATTTTCTTTCTATTGATGTAATTTTAATTATTTATTCTTATTTTTGTCTTAAGGTTTTAAGATTTATAATTCGCTGATGATGACAAAAGATTTGTCGAAACGTCTGAAGTATAAAAAATAAACGAAAATGTTTGCTATTGTGTTGGTCCTTCTTTTAATATTTTAATATATATGAAAAGAAGGACCAACACAATAGCAAACATTTTCATATATATATATATATATTATATATATATATATATTATATATACGAGTATATATATTTTTATATTTCTTTGGCGTACTTTATGCAGTTTTAAATAATTATATTTATTTGAATAATCTTATGGAGCGCTCTCGCCTCATTATTAAAGCTGATGCAAATGATAGCTTCAATTATATTCGTTTATATATATATTTATATTTATATAGTATATCGTTTGGTGTCTTATTTAAAAAATTTATGGTGATATATGGGTATTATCTGTAATTTTTGTAATTTTCTGAGCAATAATTATATACACTAGTTAGCTAAAGACCCGCCCTACGTGCGGGTAGTAAAACATATCCAAGTAGAGGGCCGGAATATTTTTTGTAGTTCGAAGGCTGTTATTAGCTGTTATTAGCTAGGTTAATTGAATGGTTAGTTAGGTTAGGTTAGTTTGGTTAGGTTGGTTAGGTTGAGTCGTGATATTTTCGTTAAAGCTTAACCTAACCTAACTTAACCTAACCTAACCTAACTTAACCTAACCAATCGTCAAGGGCGTACAGTTGACCTAACCGGGAATTCAACACCCAGGTGCACAACCTCGGGACCTAATCAATATGTGTGTGAAGTTTTATGTTTGTAACTGCTTTCATTTTGAAGCTATGGCTGGAACAGACACACACACACACACGCACGCATGCACACACGCACGCACGCACGCACACACGCTGAAACACACACACGCACGCACGCACACACGCACGCACGCACGTACGCACATGCTGAAACACACAAACGCACGCACGCACACACGCTGAAAGTGTGACGGACAGACGGACGGCTCTCTTATTATAGTATAGAAGATTATTCGTTCAGTTAACCAATCACTTAACCAATCAGTCAATCATCAATTATTAACAAATCGGCAAATATTCATCACAATTTAAAACGTAATTGGAAAATCATCACAAAATTTAGACAGATCAATATCGAATCAAATAAAAATTAAAAATTGATCGCTGTGCCACCATTTCATTATGTTCGCCGCACAACCCCTTTATTTATATATATATATATATATATATATATATATATATATATATATATATATATAATTTAGGGTGATTCAAATTTTCAAAAATTTTATTTTTGAGAGGGGCACTCCATAATCTTGTTCCATTTCATAAAAACGTATTTCAGGTGGTTTTGTCTCTTTTGGGTTATATTTAGGAGTAATTTGGCTACTACATGAAGGACTTAGTTGTTGAGTGACTCAGTATTTTGTTCCTACTTTGTTTGTAGTTTTGTTAGTTATAGTAAAATTATCTTTAATAATTTCAACTAAATACCAATTAGATTTAAGAAGCATGTGGTGGAAAAAGTTGAAACTATGTTCAGAGAATGGAAACACTAAAGAAAAACAAGAAGAAAGACAAACGTTCAGAGAAATTAAGGCAGAAAGAGGAAAATTGGAAGGCAGACTTAAAAGGTTTATTTGACAGTGCTCATGCTGATACTTTGAAGATGATCAAAGCTGATGAACATCGAGTGTTTCTTGCTGCTCAACGTGAGAAAGGAAGACCAGCTAAAATGGGAGGTGTGGACCGAGCACTAGCCAAAAAAGAAGAAGCGTTAACAAAAAAGATGGCAGACATTTAAGAAAAGAATTGCGCAAGAAAAGGAAAATAAGAGACAACGTGAAGAAAAGATTAGCTTTGTGTTCTCCTCAGAGTCCTCATCTGAAACTGAAATAGGAAGCAAAACAGCTGATAAAGAAGAGGCAACACTTGGTGCCTTTGGTAGTGAGCCTGAGCCATCTACTTCAGCTGCAAACCATTAAAAAGAAGAAGTTATTAGATGATAATTTGTCCGCTTGCCTAGATGCAACCAAATTGATTGATCGAAAGGCAGCGCTTGTGCTGACACCCACAATTCAAACTCTTGACCATAATCCAGAATAATACAGCGTAAGTTATTCATCTATTCACCGAGAAAGACTGAAGCGTCGACAAAAGATTGCTGAAAATTTGAGGAAGGAGTTTAAGCCGCAAGTTCCCCTAACTATACACGGGGATGGACAACTATTGGAGGATATAACAGGAGAGATAACTGTTGACCATCTTTCCATATTAGTTTCTGGCGAAGGAGTTGATCAGCTGCTTGGTGTTCCCAAACTTTCACCAGGAACTGGTGATTCAGCAGCCTCGGCTGTTTATGAAGCATTTGTGGCTTGGGAAATCTGCAATCATGTTACGTGCATCAGCTTTGACACAACAGCTGCCAATACTGGCTTAAGAAATGGAGCCTGCATTCTCTTTTAGCAAAAGATGGGCAAAGATATGTTGTGGCTACCATTTCGTCATCACACGTTTAAAGCGGGTGTGTCTACGTCTCTAGTATCTTCAAAAGGTCCTGAAATCATCATTTTCAAGCGGTTCCAAAGTAAGTGGTCATCAATCAATTACACCGACTACCAGACAACATTATGTGATACATTTATTACGTATGAAGTTACTGACATCAGAGATGAAATGATAACATTTGCATAAAGTCAGCTAAAACAGTTCCAAATTCGGGACAATTTTCGTGAACTCCTGGAACATACAATCATACTCCTGGAAGGAACAACAACGGAAGGAATCTCTTTTAAGTTTCCAGCAGGTTTTCATCGTGCCAGATGGATAGCCAAAGCTATTTATTCCCTGAAGATCTGAATGTCCTGGAGACAATTGAAGTTGATCGCAAGAGAGGAGAAAGGAATGAGAGACATTTGCATTTTTGTTGTTTGGCTGTATGTGAAGGCTTGGTTCACAGGAATAGCAGCATCTTCTGCTCCTCAACAAGATCTTCAGCTGCTGAAAAAATATTGACAAGTACAAAGATCAAACCAAAACCATTTCAGTTGTCGTTGTAAAGAAATTTTTGGGGCACCTCTGGGACTTGTTATACTCTCTTTGATGACGAAGCATCTGCTGACACAAAATACAAGATGATCCAGATCTTGCAAATCCAAGGAGATGAGCACTCAATGAAACGTGTCAAACTGGACTCTGCACTGATTCAGCATTGGAAATTGGAAGACTTTGTTACTTCTAATACTTGTAGGTTCTTTCAAATTACAGGGCTGTTTTTGGACTTCCTAGACAAAGATGTCAAAGAGTGGAATAAAGACAGCACATACAATTCTGTTAAGGCTACTGTCCAGTGCATGAGGGTTATCATTGTCAATGACAGTGCAGAACGAGGAGTAGCATTAATAGATGAATATAATACAATTTTGACAAATGGTGAAGAACAGGAACAATTTCTCCTGTTGGTAGTCAAAGAATACCGGCAAATATAGCCTGCTCGAAAGAAAGTGTCACTTATAAAGTGATCAGCTATCTGATGAGTGATGAACTAAAACATGTAAAAGATATAGATTGGTTTTTTGGATTTCCACTTTATTTTTGTAAGTATTTGATTAAATCAAGTTTTGCATCATGGAAATTGCTTTATTTCAAAACACTGAATGTTTTCATAGATTTCAGACTTCATGGATACACTTTTTTGCTACTTTGAAAAATATATTATAATTTGTCTCGTTTGTTTTAGTTTCCTTTTCTTAAATCCCCAATGAATAATGAATCTCCAATGTTAGATCATAACAAAAAATTTCTCCCTCTAAGACAAGTAATGGAAAAAACATTATTCGACGATCAGCTGTGTCCCAATAAAAGTTTAAATTGTAGGTTTTGTTCAAGTAGCAAGATGGCCAAAGGGTGTACATTTCAATTTCCCATAGCGATCTCTAAAATTCGTTTAAATGCTATGAACCTTTCGGTAAAACTTTACAAGACACCCGCATTGCCATGAAATATGCTACGGTAACGAAACATATATCAATCGATAGAGCAGAAAACATGGTGCAAGCAGCTTTGTATCATTTTGAAAATATTAGAAAGTAACAAAGTTATGATACTTTGAAGCAATGTCATTTTTAGCGACATTTGCTTGCTTTTATAACGATTTAAATAGATAATTTGCTTTTTATGGAGCACTTCCACATGTCTTTATAATATTTGTTTTCAATATACTCTATTTATCTTTGTTGCAGATTTTTCAAAAATATTTAATCACCCATCAAAAATCCCTTCATATAGTCACGATCTCATGTTGATAAAACAATTACGTATTGAGAAACATTATGGTGCCAGAAAAATTATATCAATGTTTCCAAACAAACCATGGACTCGTTCTGGTGTAGAAAAAAATATTCGTAAAATTGATAGAACTGGATGTGTTGCTAGAACCAAAGGTAGTGGAAGAAAAAGAGAAGTTCGCACTGATGAAAATATTGCAATGGTTGAGGAAATGGTTCTAAGTCAGGAAAAAAAGCCTGGAACGCATATGACACCAAATGAAATTGCAGCAGAAACCGGAATTTCAAGACGTTCTATACAACGAATTGTCAAAGAAGATCCGCAATTGACAGTTTATAAACGCTATCCAGTGCAGATCTTGAGTGAAATCAATAAGATGAACAGAATGGAAGTATGGCAAGCTTTTCTTGAAAGATTTCCCAATGTCAATAGAATCTGGTTTAGTGATGAAAAATCATTTTCAATTCGATCACCGATCACCACTCAAAACAATCGAGTGTATTCTACAGCAAGAACCAAGAGAAAAGTAACACCGGAAAGACTTTTAATTCAACGGTTTAACTTTAAAAAACTAATGAGCTCCTGCTCTGTCTCAAAACTGGATAAAAATGATATTGTTTTTTGTTGAAAGTGGTGTTAAAATGAATGCTGTTTATTACTGCAACAGTATATTAGAGAAACATCTACCAAGAATTCGCGAAATTTCGGCAAATCGATATACATTTCAGAAAGATGGTGCAACAAGTC
Source organism: Bathynomus jamesi (assembly GCA_023014485.1). NCBI lineage: Eukaryota > Metazoa > Arthropoda > Malacostraca > Isopoda > Cirolanidae > Bathynomus > Bathynomus jamesi. The sequence continues at coordinate 41,686 of JAJOZX010008755.1, forward strand.
ATACTGCTCCACCTTACAATTGAATATTTAAACAAAGAAGTTCCTAACTTCATAAAACCTAAAGATTGGCCTGGCAACAGCCCAGATTTGTCTCCTCTTGATGATGCAATATGGGATGAACTGAAGAAAAGAGTGTATAGGAATACTAATTTCCCTAACACTGATCAATTAAAAGAAAAGATTGTGGAAGAATGGATTTCGCTACCACAAAATTTCATAAACAGGGCAATTGATAACTGGCGCCATCGTTTGGAGCTTCGTGTCCAACAACGTGGTGGATATTTTGAGTATTTGATGTCATAATATAGACAATAAACAGGAGTATTTATTAACACGTATTATTTATTTGGTATTTCTTTCTATAAAATTGAAATAAAATCTTAAAAGCAATAGCTTACTTTTTTCTAGGCAACCCGGTATATATATATATATATATATATATATATATATATATATATATCGTAAAGAACGACGCTTGTATAGGAGATATTCCGCGCAAGACAGAGAGAGAGAACGAAACAAATGAAAAAATGAGGTAACCATATATATATATATATATATTAAACTTTCGATAAACCGAATTGATTGGAACCTAAGGCTATTCATTTTTCTAAAAATTTCAGTATTTTAGGGTTCAGCCCCCTCGCTGCCTTCAACTCGCTGAATAGCTTCTATTTTCTGTTGAATATTCAATGCTACTCTTTTCCTTTTCTTACTATAGCCTGTAGCATAAATTTTAGAGTTCATGGTCACTAAAGTGTATGTAAAAATTCACAAACTTACTTATGAAAATAATAAAAATTGGGTGCATCATTAGATACGACGCAAATTTTGCCCTTTTCGGTTCGTTCCAAATGTTCGGTTTTGTAAGTTTAGAACCAAATGCAACTACAGGGTGGGAGAAAAGTCTTTAAGGATTTTATACATACAAATAATTTGTTAATAATAAATAAATTCCAATGATATCACTGCAATGTATGCGATACTTTTCAAAGCAATTATGCAAGGCCAGGAATAACCCAGGTTAGAACAGTAAGGAGCTAGGCCCTAGCCCTAGGCAGCGCCATGTCAGTAAGGATGGAATACAGCAATGAAGACAAAGTGCACCTTGTATCGTGGGCTATTTCTTATAATAACTGTGAAGAAATCTTGCATTTATTTCAACAAAAATAATATAAACCACCACCAAATGCAACCACTCTTCCATACTGGAAAGGACCCGATTCATCGATTTGTTCTACCTGTTATTCCATACATAAAAACCAAGCTCACCCTCTCTTCTAGTGTTAATTTCGCAGCCATCCCCTACTTAAAAGAAAAAAATAATATATTATAGTTAACACTGAAAATTCCTATAATGCGCGACTTTTGCGCCACCCTATATATATATATATATATATATATATATATATATATATATTGGTATAAGTTAAATATTTTTGATGATCGTCTTGTGAGTTAAAATCTGCTAAAATCTAAGTTGTATTTAAAAACCACTAAAACACAATTAGCCCATTCCGTGGTATTTTCTCTTATGATTTTTTGAGAAAACAAAACCGAAAAAAATATATCCAACATATAATAAATATCTTTAAATATTTTAAACGAAATATTTTAAAGTGCTAAAAAATTGACTAAATTCTTCTGTTTAATACAAAAATTCAAAATATTTTTATAACATTTTTCGAAAGGGAAGAAAAGTGTTCTTAATTTCGTTTTAGATTTTTAAAAAAATTTATCGTGGTCCCTCTGCGTTCAAAGCCACCTGTGATCGGCACTTTCAACTTCCCCTCCCTATAACCCTATTGGTTTTAAAATGGGGCCAGAAAAAAAAAATTTTTGAGTGTGGAACGAGAAAAAAATTCTCCAACCATTACCTTGATTTTGCATATATTTTTCCCGTCAAAGCCCAGTAAGCGAAATAAAGCGACCTACTGATATATATATATATATATATATATATATATATATATATATATATATATATACAATGCTATTAGATATTACGGAACATTACACCCTTACCCAAGAAATCTGTGAAGCCACGAGGAAAAAAGAACGTTTTTGGATTTAATCTTGACAAATAACAAGAAGATAATAATAAATAAAAAATTAACGCACACAAAGTTCTCCGACCATAACCTTATCGATATACAATTGAAGTTAGCACCCAGAGGTCCGAAAACGCATCTTAGAGAATCAGAAGGAATATTTGAAGGCTTAAACATAAATCCAAGAAAGTAAATTGGGAAATAAATAAAGATTTGAAGGAGGTAAATTGGGAATTGCTACTTCACGAGAAGACTCCACAAGAAATACTATGTATAATAGAGACTGAAACCAAACCTATAATACTGAAACATATTCCAGAGAGACAGGAAAGAAAACGCAGCAAGCTCGAAGGGAAAATCAGGACACTATTCAGGCAACGAAAACAAACCGTCAAACATTTCCACTGAGGCAGAACTGATGCAAAGAGACTCAAACTAAAGAGGAAACTTGGCGAAATAGAAATGGACCCAACGCAAACATTCATACATAAGACAAACCGGGAGGAAAACAAGGTAGCAGAAAATATAAAAAATAATCTAAAATACTTCTACATCTTTGCGAAAAGGAAAATGCAGTGTAAGGAGAGTATTGGTCCGTTGATAGACGGGGAGGCCGAATACAAAAGTGACCCGAAAGAAATAAGCGAAATGCTTAGGGAGCAATTTAACCCTGTGTTTATCACCCCTAAGTCCGAGGTGGAAGTGGAAAACCCAGACGAATTTTTCGACAGATACAAATCAACCAAGAACAAATTCCGGCACAAACCTATTAATGGACTTCGAGTTAACGGAAAGAGATGTAATTACAGTCTTATCACAGCTGCGAGACAATTCAGCGCCAGGGCGAGACACATGGAGTGCCACGTTTCTGAAAAAATGTAAAGAGAGTATTGGCAAACCGCTATACTTACTATGGAAGAAGTCACTCGACACAGGACAAATTCCACCTCTCGAAAAGAAGGCGAACATTGCCCCACTATTTAAAGCTGGTAACAGAGCAATACCCAAGAATTATGGGCCAGTGGCTCTCACCTTACACCTTATAAAGTGTTTTGAACGTATAATTAGAGGCAAAACTACCTATCACCTACAAGAAAAAGACTTATACAACTCAAATCAATATGGCTTCAGGGCTGGACGATCATGCCTATCACAGCTACTAGTCCACCAGGAGAAAATATTGGAAATATTGTGTCGAGACCAAAACATAGATGTAATATACACGGACTTTGCTAAAGCCTTCGATAACTGTGACCATGAAATCATAGCACACAAACTTAAGAATACAGGAATTACTGGAAAGCTAGGAAGATGGATATTTAATTTCTTGACGCAGAGAACACAAAGAGTGGTAGTAAACGGAGTTAAACCGGAAGTCTCGGAAGTCGTGAGGTCTGTCCGACAAGGGACAGTATTAGCTCCCTTGCTGTTCATAATAATGATTGCAGATATTGATGCAGATATTAAGGACAGTATTGTATCATGTTTCGCAGATGACACAAAGATATGTAAGGAAATATTGAACGAAGGTGACATAAGAAAATTACAAAACGACATTGAAACATTATTCCAGTGGGCAGAAGACAACAATATGAAGTTCAACGAAGAGAAATTCCAACTTCTAAGATATGGTAATAACAAGGAGCTGCAGAATATAAGATACAAAACTCTGCAAAACAAACAGCTAACACCAAATCTACAAGTCATGGATCTGGGAGTAATAATGGCGTCGGATACAGAATTCAGAGAGCACTACAACATCAAAATTACAACGGCTAGAAAAATAATGGGAATCATCTGGAGGAGCTCCCGCAGCAGAAAAGCAAATATCATGCTCAAATTATGGAAGAGCCTAGTCCTACCAATAATTAAGTATTGCTCAGTACTCACAAGCCCATACAGAAAACGAGACATTGCGAACATTGAAGCTATACAAAGGACTTTTACGTCTAAGGTAGAAGAAACGGAAGGTGACGACTACTAGTTTCGACTACAATCCCTGAAACTCTACTTTCTCGAAAGAAGGCGAGAGCGGTACACGATAATATACATATGGAAAATACTTGAGGGCTTTGTCCCTAACCTTAGAAATGAAATAGAAACAAACTGGAATGAGAGAAGAGGCAGATTTTGTACAGTCCCAGCTGCTGTGGGACAGGGGCGGGGGCCATGAAAACGAGGATGGAAAATTCCCTCAGAATACGAGGCCCAAAGCTTTTCAATGCCATACCGAGAGAAGTAAGGAATCTCCAGCACACCGAGCTGAATAACTTCAAGAACCAGCTGGACAGATTCCAATGCAAAGTTCCTGACCAGCCATGCGCGGCTGGCTACGAGCGCAGGAGGAGATCAGACAACAATTTCCTCCTTCACCAAATCCCGCAAATGAAGCGGGATGCTGCAGAGGGTCGACCGCAGGTCGATCCTGAACCGTCGCTCCCACACAAAGTAAGTAAATAATACAGGGTGTCCCAGAATTAACTATCTATTTCAATGAAATCGGACAAATTTTTTAAAAACACACTTTTATTTATGTTTATCATGTTTAATCTGTGTTAAAAATGTATAAATTTCTAAATTTTTTTCATAATTTTATTTTCATAATTGTTTCATTATCTGGTCCAATGAAAGACCGTCTGAAGTCATAGAATGGCAAAGAGACTCTCCAAAAGTTAACGTGTGGCTTGGAATGACCAAATCCAAAATTTATGGCCCATTCTTCTTTGCGGAAGCAACTGTAACAGGTACCGTCTACCTTGATAGGCTTCAGCAGTTTCTCGAACCACAGCTTCTTGATGATGGCATTCTTGATAATGTTGTGTTTCAACAAGATGGAGCACCATAAATTTTGGATTTGGTCATTCCAAGCCACACGTTAACTTTTGGAGAGTCTCTTTGCCATTCTATGACTTCAGACGGTCTTTCATTGGACCAGATAATGAAAAAATTATTAAAATAAAATTATGAAAAAAAGTTTAGAAATTTATACATTTTTAACACATATTAAACATGATAAACATAAATAAAAGTGTGTTTTTAAAAAAATTGTCCGATTTCATTGAAATAGATAGTTAATTCTGGGACACCCTCTATATCAGTGCGAGAGAGAGAGAGAGAGAGAGAGAGAGAGAGAGAGAGAGAGAGAACAAAACCTTATAAGCACAAAGAGAAAAAATGTCTTGAATATTGAAATAAAATATGAATATGAATTTGTTCTTAATTTTACTTTTATGTTGGCAATTTCTTTTTCGGTGAACTTTGTCACAAATAATAATGACTGTGATTTGAAAAGAAGATTTTTTTTGATAAAAGGCACCATTATCAGTTGATGTTTCAAATTCGTTGCCTTTGTAAGATGTCCTGAGAGAAGAAATTTTCAATTCATTTATTTTATTTCTTAAATTAAATTATTCGTAATATGAATTGCAGTCATCTGCGTATATACATATATATATATATATATATATATATATATATGTGTGTGTTAGAGGCCGGCAGAACAGTCCGAAGGCCAAAACCGCCCACGTTCAAGTCGGCTCGTTATTGGTTTTGGATTTGGACCTGCTGAAACTATTTTGTTGAGCTATTTTTATATATTCTTTGTTACGTCCATTTTATATTCATTGTGGACACAAAATTACAAAAATAAATAAATAAATAAAAATTTAAAATATTTTTGGGTGAAATTTTGTACGAGTTCCTATGTTGTTCTGAGCTGTAAAAGACGTTCTGCGCCCTCTGGTTAGAGATGAGTGAGTTACCATTAGAATTAAGCTAAATAAATGGAAAATGGTTAAAAGCTTTCATACAATCTACACACACACACACACACACACACACACACAAATATATATATATATATATATATATATATATATATATATATATATATATATATATATATATATATATATATAATCACACAGACCGTGCATGGAACAAGGAACTCTTCTGGGAAAATTAAATCCACTATTGTTCAAATAAGTAATGGTAAATGACAAACACTACAGTTTTTTCTTTTTCATGATGTTAGCCCGATGTGGGCAACGGGTCACTCGCAAAGAGGTCCAAAAAATATAGCTTTCCTCACCAGCTCTCTGCAAAGCAGATAGGATCCAGCTTTGGGACAGGATCTAGGGTTTAAAGCAGCCTAGCACCGCTACATTTGGAGCCTCAATATAAGCAAAAGACTCGTTGCATGTAGCGGGGCTAGGCTGCTTTAAACACGAGATCCTGTCCCAAAGCTGGATCCTATCTGCTTTGCAGAGAGCTGGTGAGGGAAGCTATATTTTTGGAACCTCTTTGCGAGTGACCCTTTGCCCACGTCGGGCTAACATCATGAAAAAGAAAATCTATAGTGTTTGTCATTTACCATTACTTATTTCAAGTTATTTGGACTATAGTGGATGTAATTTTCCCAGAAGAGTTCCTTATTCCACGACGGTCTGTGTGTATCATAAAAAACCTCAGGGAACCATTCTGAGTTCACTCCCATATATAATAATATATATATATATATATATATATATATATATATATATATATATATATATATATATAAAACGGGTGTGCCACGACAAAAGGGTGCATTTTAAAAAGGCTATAAAATCAACATTTGTCATTTAATTTTAATAAAACCTCTACACAATAAAACATGTATTTATCTATTTGCAAACAAGTTTTCAAACTAAAATATCAAATAATTCAAATTCTATCAACATTTAACGAAAGAGTATGATTTTTCTACTTAACATGCAAAAATTATTAAACCTTTTTAATAGTTTTTATAAAAATAATTTTTAACATAAAATTTACTTGAAATTATTAAAAAAATTGTTCGAACTGCTTTCCTTCCATTTCAATAACTTTTTTATTCTTGGCAGGAATATGGGAGAACTTAGTAGAGCGAGTCTACAGGACTAGGTTAAAAGGTGTCGCTCATTTATGCGAGATCATCATTCAAAAATGGGAAGAGCTTCCACAGGAACAAGGAAATCGAGCCATAGATGAATTCCGTCCAAGAATAAAAACAGTTATTGAAATGGAAGGAAAGCATTTCGAACAATTTTTTTTAATAATTTCAGGTAAATTTTACGTTAAAAATTATTTTCATAAAAAAATATTAAAAAGGTTTAATAATTTTTGCATGTTAAGTAGAAAAATCATACTCTTTCGTTAAATGTTGATAGAATTTGAATTATTTGATATTTTAATCTGAAAACTTGTTTGCATATAGATAAATATCAGGTTGTAACATAAATTCTGCTCGATTAGAAAACGGACGATAGATAATAGAATAACCTCAAGATAATGTGAAATAGTTTTAGAAATGTTGCAAAATACGCGTGGCGACAGGTTCGCACAGGTTTTATCACGATACAGAATGATACAGAATGACTTAGGCTAGTGTAGGCTTAGGTTAGTGTAGAATTAGGCTAATGAATATTTTGTCTGGTGTTTTTCATACAGTTACAACGCCACCCCTACGATATTACAGTAATTGAAAAAACATGGAGCCCACGAAAGAGCATATTCGACATGTAATGCTGTATGAGTTCCATAAAGGATCTAACACTAGTGAATCCGCAATAAACATTCAAAGAGTTTTTGGAAATGATGTTGTGAGCGAATGTAGGAGATAGTTTGAGAAGTTCAGAAATGGAGACTTCAGTCTGAAAGATTATTAACGAACAGGACGACCAAATGAGTTAGATGAAGAGTTGCTGAAAGCAACAGTGGAGGAAAACCCAACGGTAACTGTAAGAGAATTTGGCCTGCAACTCGGCGTTAGCCATATGACCATTCATCGTCATTCGAAGCTGTTAGGAAAAGTAGTGAAGGTTGAAAATGGGTTCCGCATGATTTGTTACAAGCGAATCTTCAACATCGAATCGATATTTGCACATCACTCACTGCATTCTCGGTAAGTGCAGGCACCGTTTTTGAATTGGATCGTCACTGGGGATGAAAAATGGGTCCTCTAAACAATATTAAGCATCGACATCAGTGGCTTAGCCGTGAAACAAAGCCTGAACCTCAGTCAAGGAATGGACCCCATCCAAAAAATTTTGCTATGCGTTTGGTGGGATATGCAAGGAATTATTCATTTTGAACTTCTGCCAGATAACCAAACAATCACAGCTGAAGTCGACTGCCAACAACGCCAACGACTGAAGATGGCATTACAAGAAAAACGTCCTGCATTAATTAATCGCAGAGGTGTTCTATTCCACCAGGATAACGCGCGCCCTCACACTGCTCGAATCACCAATGTCCAATTGAAGGCATTTGGTTGGAAAAAAATGCCTCATCCACCTTATTCTCCGGACATCGCACCTTCAGACTACCATTTATTCAGAAGTCTGCAACACCACCGAGATGGACAAATGTTGCAATCCAGGGAAGCTATTGAAAACGAAGTGATCGCTTTTTTTAACTCGAAACCAAGGAATTTCTTCGAACGTGGCATAAAAAACTTTTCTACAGGTGGGAGGAGGTTATAGAAAAAGAAGGGAATTATATTGGTGATTAATTTGTCATTATGTCATTTAATTTTTGTTGTGAATAAACTAAAAATTCGAGCAAATTTGTCCTTATAAGTCCTTTAATTTTTTGTTCTGAATGAACTAAAAAATCGAGCAGAATATATGTTACAACCTTATACCACGTACATGTTTTATTGTGTAGAAGTTTTATTAAAATTAAATGACAAATGTTGATTTTATAGCCTTTTTAAAATGTACCCTTTTTTATGGCACACCCGTTATATATATATATATATATATAATATATATATATATATATATATATATATATATATATATAAAGGGTGATCCAGAGAAATGGGACCCAAAAGAAACCCCTGTAACTCTTAAAGTATAAGTCCTTTTATAAAATCATACGCATCATTCGAAAGAGGATAGTTACAAGTTTGTACAGGATTGTATAGGTTTTGACAATACAAGACAAGATAAGATACAAAACAAAATAAAAGTGTTAGTTAAAACTAACCCTTCAAGATGACTGCATGGACTGTGGAACAGCTGCGTTTCATAACTGAGCAATATTATGAGCATGGAAGAAGTGTAGTTTCAGCTCAAAGATCTTTCAAGACAAATTTTCAGATGTCAAAATCACCTTCTAAGCAAGTAATCCGTCGGTGTGTCAGAAATTTTTCCCTAACTGGCAGCATTGGAAAAAGAAAACCAACTGGAAGAGTGCGCACAGCAAGGATAGACGAGATCATTAACAGAACTCATGAAATTGTACAGGATAATCCTAACATAAGCATCAGACGTGCTTCTCAGCTGTTAGGAGTTGGATATGGAACAACAAATCGTATATTCAAACAAAATTTAATGCTCTTTCCATATAAAATTCAAACAGTGCAACAACTAAACGATGGGGATTTCGCACGAAGACGACAATTCTGTCAATGGATCCAACAGAAAGAAGGTAAATGACACCACCAATTTTCTAGCAACTTTGATTATGTCAGACGAAGCCCATTTTCACTTGAATGGAACTGTAAACAAACAAAATTGTCGTTTCTGGGCAACAGAAAATCCATTGAATATTACCGAAGTCCCGTTGCATAGTCAGCGTGTAACTGTTTGGTGTGGTCTTACTGCATCTCAGATCATAGGGCCGTACTTTTTCGAGGATTCCACCGGAAACACGGTCACTGTAAATGGTGATCGCTACAAAAAAATTTTGACCGATTTCCTTATTCCTAAATTAAGAGATCTTTGTCTAGAAAACCACTGGTCCAACAAGACGGAGCTACCTGCCATACCACGCGGAACTGCATGGCAGTTTTGTGTCAAACGTTTCCAGGCGAGTTAATCTCAAGATTTGGAGACGTTGAATGGCCCGCAAGGTCTCCGGATTTTTCTCCCTTAGATTATTATCTCTGGGGATATTTAAAGAGTAGGGTCTACAGAAATAACCCAACGACCTTGCAAGAATTGAAGGCCGCCATCACAAATGAGATACAGGCCATACCACCGCACACTCTTGCAAAAGTGATGCAGAACTTACAAGCGAGAACACTGGAATGCTTGGCAACTAATGGAGCACATTTGAAAGGAGTCATTTTTAAAAAATAAATATTTCATAATAAACTTGTAACTCTACTCTTTCGAATGATATATAGTTTTTATGAAAGGAATTAAATATTAAGAATATTTGGCTTTTTTTTATGGGTCCCATTTATCTGGATCACCCATTATATATATATATATATATTATATGAATTATCTAGATGAATACATTGATTTGCTGTACAAAATTAAGTCATTATCAGATAACCCCAAATATTCTCACTGTATAATAATGGGGGACTTTAACGCACATGTGAACTCGGAATTCTTTGTAGAATTGGGTAACATGTGCGAGTCGGCCAATTTAAGTATAAGTGATGTAGATGTATTAGGGGTAGCCAGTGGTAATTTTACATACGTTAGTGATTTGAGTGGTACCACCAGGTAGATTGATCATTGTCTCACTAGTAATAATCTAAAGGATCGAATTGTTAGAGTTCATATTCTGCATGATTTCCTTCTTTCTGATCATAGACCATTAGAAATATTAATTAACGTTACCAATTTATGGGCAACACGAGTTAACAAGAACTCAATAGGTAAGAATAATCGCGTCGATTGGTCCAATGTTAATATGCAGCAGAGACTAGAATACAAAGAGAGAACAAGTCACCCCTTTAATAATTTAGAAATTTTGCACCTTGCCTGTAATAATCCTTGCTCAAATGATTCTCACTGTAAACTCATAGATAGGTATTATAGTAAGATAATATCCCTGTTAAAAGAAGCAGGAAGCCCCCTGATTAAATCTTACAACTATCATAATAAGATTATTCCTGGATGGAATGATTTTATTGCCCCCCTGAAGAGGGAATCGAAAGACGCCTATGATTTGTGGTGCTTTCATGGTAGACCCAGATTAGGACCAGTATACATGAATATGTGTAGAAGTCGGGGTCAGTATAAGGCGGCCATAAGGCGATGTAAACAGGAAGAAGAGTCTATTTGAGTATCAAAAGCCTGTGAAGCTCGCATAAATAACGATAATAACAAATTTTGGAAATTTGTTAAGAATCAAACGGGTGTCAAAAATGTCCTCCCTCCGACAATCGATGGGGTGTCGGGGGAGGATGAAATTGCAAAGCCGTGGAAAAACCACTATTCTAACATTCTAAACAGTGTGAGTAGGGATAATCTTAAGATAGATTGCAGCGAAACGATTGTGGGAGGGACAAGGGAAAATACTTTGATATCATTTTCTGAAGTAAAGAGGTTAATTAAAGAGTTAAAAACTGGTTCTGCGTCAGGGATAGATGACTTATCGAATGAGCACTTAAAATATGCAAATAACGTAGTATGTCTGCATATATCATTGCTCCTATCAGCCATGCTTGCTCATAGCTATATCCCTGCAGAGTTCATGAGGGTATATATCTTGCCCCTGGTCAAAAATAAGTACGGAGACATTCTGTCCACCAATAATTACAGGCCTATTGCTGTCGCTTCCTGCTTCTCGAAACTACTAGAAAAACTCTTGTTACTCCGATTAAATGATTTCCTATGGACATCTAATCAGTTTGGCTTTAAAAGGTCCCACTCAACTGACCTGTGTATTTATCTACTTAAAGAAACAATATCTAAATACATTGACAGTAATTCAACTATTTATAGCTGTTTCCTAGATATAAGTAAGGCATATGATAGGGTGAACCACACTATTTTATTTGCAAAACTAGAAGACAGGAAGGTTCCCATGTACATATTAAATTTATTGAAATTTTGGTATTCCCACCAATCTTTCACTGTTAGGTGTGGCAATGTACTATCCGAGTGTTTTGGCTCCTCTTGCGGAGTGAGACAAGGCTCCTTGCTCTTCCCTATGCTGTTTAATGTGTATATTGACGGATTAATTGCTTCACTTAATGAGGCAACAGTGGGATGTTGTATAGATAACACAAGGATAAATAACTTAGTTTATGCCGATGATATGGTGTTAATAAGTCCCTCTGTTAAAGGTCTGGATCGGCTACTAAACGTCTGCGAAGTGTATTCGCAGAAACATGATATTCTTTTTAATGTTACAAAAACTAAGGTTATGCAATTTCATCCTAAAAGCTGTAATCAGCCAGCTGATATAAGATTTAAAATGAATGGTGAAGTAATTGAGGAAGTACAAGAGTTTAAGTATTTGGGTCAAACTATTACCAGCTCCTTGAGTGATGACTCGGATATAAGAAAACAATCTCGAAGCCTGTGTGCTAAAGCGAGTATGACCATAAGGAACTTTCGATTCTGTACAAGTGAAGCTAAAGACACTCTCTTTCGTACTTTCTGCAGTAATATATACGGACAGCAACTCTGGGTGAATTATAAAAAAGGGTCTGGCAGAAGCCTAAATTTGCTGTACAAGAGGTCTTTTAGACTCTTACATGAATTACTCCCGAGATGCTCAGCTTCGCAAATGTTTGCTACCCGCAATGTCCCGAGCTTCCCGGAGGTAACAAGACGTGCTCAACACAGTCTAATGCAAAGAATTAAAAAATCAACCAACCCGATCATCCAAGCTATCCATGAGTCCTGCCATTTATCTTCTAAGCTATGGACTTCTTGGTACGAAAACGTCTGTCTGTAGCTCCACTTAACTTCGACAGTGCAGTATTATTTCTAATCAATTGTATATATTTCTATCGTTAGTATATGAACTGTCATTGTATTAATAATATTTGTCATATGGACGGACTATAGTCTGCCAATAAACCTTTTCATTTCATTTCACACACACACACACACACACACATATATATATATATATATATATATATATGGTGATTCAAAAGTCAGGTTACATAGGGCTTTTCTGTTTCTTTGCAGGTAAATGAGAGTAGTATAGCCACAAAAGGGGAGAGTGCAAGAATGTTGCAAGTGATTACGTAATGTTGCAAAGGGGGGGGTGTTGCAAAAAAAAGAAAAAAGAAAAAAAAACCAAAGGGGGGATGCTGCAGGTGCAACAAGAAAAACTTGGAGGCGGCGTTATCCCCCAAGAGAAAGAAGGAGGAGAGAAAGGAGGAGAGGTGTTCACCTGGCAGGAGCCAAGTGCATATTAAGACTTCAGCCGAGTAGGCGTTGTTTTATAGGCTCCTAATCAGCCAGTTGGCTTAGAAGGCGTAAATGGCTTGAGTTGGCAGATAGCGCCATGTATTCATTTAATTCTAATCGAAGACTGAGTTGTCAGATACCATTGTATACATTATTATAGACCCCTAATCAGCCAGTTGGCTTAGAAGGCGTAAATGGCTTGAGTTGCCAGATACCACTTTTTAGCGATACCATTGTATACATTATTATAGACTCCTAATCAGCCAGTTGGCTTAGAAGGCGTAAATGGCTTGAGTTGCCAGATACCACTTTTTAGCATTATTATTGTATACACTATTATAGACTCCTAATCAGCCAGTTGGCTTAGAAGGCGTAAATGGCTTGAGTTGCCAGATACCACTTTTTAGCGATACCATTGTATACATTATTATATTTCTTAAAAGTTGGTTTAGAATACCGATAGTAGGTTTAGAAGCGTAACATGATATAATTAAGTAAAACAACATTGCATCATTCTGTTTATTATAAATATATAGAAAATAAATATACATTTCAATAATAATTGAGGAATATGCATATAATCATAACAGTACAGGAAATATATACACACAAATATGGAGATATATTTATAAAATAAATATACATTTCAAATAGAAATAAATATACATTTTAATAATAATAGAAAATATGCATATAATCATAACAGTACAGGGGAAATATCACGCAAAATATATAAATACATTTCACTTTTTTTCAAAATACTAAACTCGGTCTTAATCGAGTTTACAATTAATCATTATTGCTCTGCATTACGCAGTATATGCGGCTTAATAATATTTCACCGCTTAAAGTATAGGGAAACCTGTATTCGATATGAAGGGCTTTCATATCGTTCAGTACTATTTTTGTTCCCACTTTACAACCGGTTGGTAAGTCATCTTTAAATACGTCTAGAATACAATCAAAAGCACGCACAAAGAGTTCATCGTTAGCTACATTATTAAACACAAGTTTATAAACACGCTTTTCCAATCGAGGGTTTATTTCTACCGACTCGAGCTTTTCAATCGTGAACTCACTCAACATAGCGGCAGTTGAAATAATCTTCTAAATCGTTACGACAACTGCGCGTTATATAAAGAAATAGTTCTTCAGGGTGAACGGTGTAGGTGAGCTCAGCCTTGTACCGATCAATTGCTTTGTACCAAAGTTCATGGTATTTCAAAGAGTCTAAACTTTTTAAATAAACGTCCAGCACAAGACCATTCTCACCAGCCCTACACTCGGTAAACCCATCGAGCAGAGCGGTGTATGCGTATTCAAGTACTGTATCAAAATAAAGCATGTTCGTAACACGCGCGTCTAATATAGGTTTCAGCTTGCGGAATCCGACGATTTCAAACATTCTGTCGAGGATGAAACGGTTTCGCGTAGGAACAAGAGCGTTATTATCAGAAGCATTCTTCCACATCAGCCGTATATCAATGCACGGCCGATCGTTATTTATACACAACGTACATACAACGGCGTATGAGGGTGCGTCACTAATCTGCTCTCTTCTTGTACCTACGTTAGCAGGTATTTTATAACGATCTTCACTCCACTTCTCAACTATCACGAAGATTCTATTCATCTCCTCGACACTTAAATAAACCCGTTTGTTTGTTTGTCTACATTCTGTTTCCAGTACATAGCTAATGGTACCGGAATTATGCCTGAACACGCGCAACGATTTCGTCACGGACACATCGTACGAGGCGTTGAGAATGCTGCTCAAAGGAAGTTCCATCGTATTCAAGGAGCGCACGTCCACTCGGTTCAAGCTCTGAGATAACTATGAGCCGTGTGAGGCACGCAGGTAGGCAGGAACGGTTCGACGGGCGGCTGACTCGATGATACGTGAATGGGCTTGTTCGTATGATCCGCGAGTCGTACCGAATTGTTGTACATATTTCGGTACAAGAATTAATTTCATCACTACCAGCCTACGCACCAGACATTTTACCTCAGGATAAGAACTAGGAACATTTTGTTTTACTAAACATCTTCACACTCCGGCGCACTATTTGAGAGGAACATATGCTCATATTTTTCCTTTCTGCCCATCAAACGATACTCGTCTCTAAAGTCTGTTAAAAACTCACGCATGGCACTAGCCACAACCTCACTACGAACCTCATCATGATATACGTTAATATAGTGATAAAAATACTTAAGATTGTCCATGATCACGAGATTCACATTTTCAGTCGTAGGGTATGAGTAATCGACATGGTGTAGCATGACGTAATACCGCTTGTCACACCACCCATCCGCAAGACTCATTATCCATACCTGCTGCTTCTCTTCTGCACGCGTTGTTTCTTTTACTTCACGGTGTATGTGAGACTTTATAAAGTTTAGCTCTGCAGTATACTTCAGCACATCGTCTGTGCAACGAAAGCCTTCAACGGTCTCACCAGAACATCCGTAGAGTATTTGTACATCTTGGAACTTCGCACAATCCAATGTGTTTTTAAAAGAGGTATAGGAGGGAGGAATAGGAAGTTTTTCGGTATCCACCACATCCTGACACTTTGCTGAATACCATTTCATAAACGTTGTACAAGCAATATTAAAGGTAGCCATTTGAATACACGTCTGATCTGAATACACGTCTGATCTCTCGGGCTTACTGCAGTCGACTGACCACGCAGGGACTCCCAGATAGTAGCATGACTCACGGTCTTACAGTGGGCGGAGCTTAGAACTTTCACCTGTGCACACACACACACACACACACACACACACACACAAAGGTGAAAGTGAAACGCTAATTGAAACATGATTTATTTAATAAACGAGATATTCAAGTTATATATATTTACAAATACGATTTAATAAACGAGATATTCAAGTTATATATATATATTTACAAATACGTGTAATAAATCAATGGATACTTTACAAATACGATTTAATAAACGAGATATTCAAGTTATATATATATTTACAAATACAGTGTGTCCGTAAAGTCATGGTGGGATTTTAAATAGCTATATTATTGCAACGAAACATGATAATGAGATGAAAAAAAGGCAAATTGAAGAATAACTCTAAAAGAATAACTTTATTCAACGTAGTTCGATATGGGCTCCTCTGGTAGCCCTGCAGACATCTAGGCGGTGATTCACTTCCAGCCACACACGCCCAAGAACATCAGGAGTGACGGATGCGATAGCTTCCGTGATTCGCTCGTGCAAGTGATGAATATCCCTAATGGGTACACTGTACACGCTTTGCTTGACATAACCCCACAAATAAAAGTCCAAAGGTGTCAGGTCCGGAGAGCGTGGAGGCCATGGCTTCCATCCTCCTCTTCCTATCCATCTCTGTGGAAATGTTTCATTAAGGAATTCTCGAACAACGTTGGCATAGTGCGGAGGAGCACCATCTTGCTGAAAGATGACATTATTGTCAATAAATTGGGGTACTGCAAAATGTTCCAACATAGCGAGGTAGTTGTGTGACGTCACAGTGGGTTCCGCGAAGAAAAATGGGCCAATCACTCGATCTCGTGCTAGAGCACACCACACATTAACTTTCGGGCTATTACGCTCATGTTCAACATAGGCATGTGGACAGCCTAGACTAACTACGAGATAAAGGTTAAGCTTAGCCTAGACTAACTACAAGATACAACTTTGAGAGTTGTTCTTAAATTTGGCATTGTTTCATCTCATTATCATGTTTCGTTGCAATAATATAGCTATTTAAAATCCCACCATGACTTTACGGACACACTGTACGTGTAATAAATCAATAGATACGATTATATACAAGACAAATACGTATGAGTTAACAATAGAAGCATCATACGTTATGGTATCCAAAGGGTACGGTATCATAGGTACCAGGTAACTGGTAACGTTTCCTATAGGTGTTACGGCACACCTTCGTACCCCTAAGTTCCTTCACGCCCCCCAGCTTCTGCGCCCGAAAATTGTGGGTGCCTACAATTAGTTGGGGAGGTTGTTCGCCCTCATCATCATCCAAACATACTAGATCCTTCAACGATTCAAAGTTAACAACCCGCCGATTCGCATGGTTGAGCGTAATACCCTTTGCCTTCACGATATATTTCATTTCCTCCCCCACCCTGACCCGTACCCCATAAGTCTTAGGTCCTGTTGAGACAAAAGAGTCGGCGTAAGCGTTGTCCCCATACTCGTCCTTCATCTCATCAGTGAGCTCGCCGAGGAACTCCCCAATAGCGGGCATGTATTCACCCTCCCTCTCTGTGAATATCACGCTATCTGTATCGGCATACAATACTCTCCGCCCAAGAGAATGCAATAGACCCCAAAGTTTTATACGGGCGTAGGCTGTTGTGAAGCTGGCCACAGGTATGTTTGTAACCCTTGAGGTATCTGTGGCAAATGCAGTGTCGTTGTACTTTATTATGTAAGTATTACCTACATTCACGATCTCCATGACCTCTTTATCGGGAGCATTGGCATAATCCCTGACATCGCTATAACTTTGTGCCAAATGAATGCTCTCTCTGCCGGTATTCTGCGCAAATTTTCCCCATAGACTGTTTAGACACAACTTTGCACTAAAGCGCTTGCCAGGATTCTTTACAATTTGGACACGATCAAGTTGTATACCTTCGCGGTCGCGGTAACGTTGAATATAGGCAGACTTTTCATCTTCGGTATCAACTCCTCGCGGATACCCTGATGCCTCAACATTATCCTTCAAAGGCGTTTATATATGGTGTGAAAAGGTTGGGTAGCTTCTGAAACCTCCACACCTCATGTATCTTCAGTATTCTATAACCATGGCGTACGGCTAGGGCCAGCTCAGGACTTGTATATACGCCTCTGATCTTACGCTGGTGGGGTATATGGTTACATTCGCCGTTATCCTCTTCCGCGCACTTCACGCACAGGGAAAACATGAGCTTGTCGTTGATAACGACAGGTAAGATCGGCATCCATAAATTGCGTGGGGGGAGTAGGTCTACGAAAGAGAGCCCAAAGTAACGATCATTCAAATTTTTTGAAAATTCATTGATGGAGGGTAGGCTAGGTCCCACCAGTTTCTCAGGAGCGCCCACGGGGTACGGATTGCTCTTCATCACGTATGGGTATAAAGAACAGAAATCGTAGTAATGGAGCTTCACGCCCTCCGTAGGTGGAAAGTATAGTCTGAAAGGATTTGTACGTCCTCCAAACAAGCTATCACCACATTTGAGAGGATCCAGCACCATTGAACGCTTGATCGTGTTTATTTCCTGACGGTACACCTCGTCTGTCTCCATCCGTGCATCATATTCATGCTCCCACAAGACTTTGTGAGTGAACTGTGATCCTATAAGTTGATCGCGGGTGCGGTCGATGCAAGACAGTCGGCAGGAGACCTACCGTGGATATCTCCACTGATTCCGCACTCAGGACGGGGGCATCCATGCCACCAGCAACCGTTAAAGGAGTACACAGTCTTCACACCAGTGACACGGTTTTCACTTAACCCATCAACCCAAAAAACACGTCCATTAATCTTAATGGGTACTTCACCCGTGTTGCGGGCGTGCTTTATGTATACACCTGTCTGTTGCTGTAGGTGTATGAGCCAGTAAATAGCCTTGTGTCCGTAACTGCGGGGGTTGTTTCGGCGAATAATGGCTAAGGTGTCTTTAGGCATGAAGTTATTCTTGAACACCGTAAAACATAATGATGCGATGGTGGTTGCGACTTGCAGTGGATCGCATTTGAAACGGGCTATGTACATCCTTCTAAAGGCCTGGAAACATACTCTAAGCACGCGCACATCATTCACGCAATAACGCTCACATTCATCAGCTATATTATAAGGGTTACTTTCATTAAAACTGTCGTAGTATCGATCAAAGTCTTCACGTTCATCCATACAGTCAAAATAATGTTTGGGGGGTGGTGGGCCTACGTAGTTTAAAGTCTCGCTGGTGAGGAAAGTGTAAGGGAAGTATCCTTTGGAAACTTCAGCTGCTACTCCCATCACCTTGGGTAGCTTTGCTAATTTACAAGGTGTGAATAATAAAGTATCTTTAAATTGTACATTGCCTCTTATCTGCATCTGTATTAATTTGTTGCCTCTTTTCAATGGATCACCTGTAAATATCTCAGAGGATTCGTGTTCAAGCAACTCCTTATAAAGGAACTGCGTGTCAAACTTTGCCCCGTTATGGGCGAGAATATACACAGTCATTTTTTTGAACTTATAGGCTAACTTGACAATATAGGACACAAATAGTTTCACAGGACTATCGCGGACATTCGTTTTAAAAACGTTTGTCCGTTTACCACATTTGGGGCACTCGTCACATTCGATACCCATACACTCATCACAGATGGTCTGGCTCACAAGTAAATGTGGAATTACCTCTTTGGTTTCAGCGTTCGTATATGTTTCTATATCGTAGTATACAGTTATACAAGGGTTATTTTTAGGTTTAGCATCTTTCATATAACATACATGCTTTACTCCATCCGCGTTATATTCCTCCTGGCATGTAGGACAGTGAATTACGTCACACTTGTGCTTAAATTTCGCCCAATTATCCAGTGTGTGAAACATACCACATTCACAGATTCTCATTTTCCTGCACGTACCAATTGATTTATGGAAATCAAAACAGCTATTATTGAAAAATGTGCGTCTACACACATCACAGTCTCTCTTCTCAGCTTCAACTACACGGCTTTCACATTTGGTGCTTTTACACTGCTCACATACCATGTGACATTCTTTACAATGTCTCACTATATCATCCGCAAACTCGAGGCACCCCTTACACAAATCATGATGTCTCCCATATTTTCGACTTTTGTCATAACTCGCGTAAAGCCACCTTATATTACGGATGGGGAGATGCGTTGTCCCTGACAATCCTAAAATAAGTAGGGGTCTTGTACGATCTCTCACACAGCTTTTAAAAACATACACAGTCCTACGACGATCATCCAACCCAAATACAACTATGCGGACATTCATTTCCTGTTCTACCCTTCTCAGCTCTTCAGGACCCATATTACAGTCAAATTCAAGTTCACAGTCTACAGCTAGTTTACGGGCACGCTCCACGACCGTAGGCAGCCAAATTTTTTGAGTCCGTGTATTTTATACAGTAAACATACGTGCTAAGAGTACTGCTATAAAGCTGCAACCACGATCGACGTTTATATGCCGTCTATAAATAGTCGGAGAATTGAAGTTAAGAGTGTACGGTATGGCACTATGACCCGCAACACGGAATACACGGTCAATATTTACCGTGAAGTTGTCCATATTAAAGGCTATACTACTTTGGGAGGCTTGCATTATACGTCCTAATATATATTCTACATCTTCAGCCGCCAAACGTCTAAATGGCACTATCACCCAATAATCGTCTACATCACCGTCATCTGACCCGAATCCAAAGGACAGACTCGTCCTGACTTCACGCTCGTCGCGATTCTGAAGAGCAAACTCTACAATATGCTGTACAATCCGGCGTAGCCCGCGCTCAATTCCATTGCTATACATGGCTCTAGGGTCGACCCTGTCTCTATACCGATTTCTAGTCAAGGCTGGGGTGGGGGCTGCGGATCGCACCAATTCCAGCGTTATAGCATCCTCAACAGAACGGGGGGCGGCAGATGAATTAGTGGATATATTAGCGGAAGGTGCTGCTGATGGGGGGCCTGTTGCGTAGGAGGTTGAGGGTTGGCGATCTATTATTGTAGACTTAACAGAACGGGGGGCGGCGGATGAATAAGGGGATATATTAGCTGCTGGGGGCTTGTTGCGTAAGAGGTTGAGGGTTGGGGATCTATTACCGCTGCAATAGGCGCGTATTTCGGGCGCTTTATACCTGACGTGGGGTTCTCACACCTCCGCTTTGGACGTGCTACCGGTATCGCTGGTGAGGGTTCATTGGCAGGGAGGAGATCACAACTACACTGTCGTCGAGGTCATCCGTAATGTCAATGATGGGGTGCTCTACCTCATCGTCATTCACGGTTCTGTGGGAGAAGAAAGCAAAATATAAGGAACAGCACTCAAAATTTGTAATATTTTGTAAATGACCCGCTTAGGAGTGACGTGTTAGAAATGGACTCTGTAGAAAAATTCAGATTCACGAGCCCATCCACATGTATTATATCTGGACCTACAGGATGTGGTAAAACTGTGTTTATGCTTAAAATCATTAAGAAAAGGGAGATGTTCTCTAAATTTATGCATAAAGTTATATGGTGCTATTCGACGTATCAATCAGTGTTCAACGAATACCAAGATGATATTTTGTTCCACAAAGGCGTATATGACGTTAATTCGTTAAAGGGAAATGAACATACAATCATTGTAATTGACGATCTCATGTTGGAGATGGATAAAACGTTTGCCGAGACATTTACAGTATTCTCCCACGATCTTAACATAAGCGTGTTCTTCATCAATCAGAATCTACTTTTCAAAAATAGATACATGCGCGATGTGTCGTTAAATACGCAATATCTAGTTTTATTCGCGCAACGTAGAGATGTATCACAAATTGGGGTATTAGCCAATCAAATGTTCCCGAATCAGCGTAAGGAGTTTTAGGAAGTTTATAAAGAAGCTACAAGCACGCTTTACGGATATTTGCTTTGCGACCTTCATCCGCGAAACATGTTTAGAGTGCTTCTGCGAACGAATATATTTCCAAACGAGCCTGAAACGGTGTATATTCCAGAATGACAAAGAGACTAAAGAAATACCGTGAATTAATAAAAATCTAGCATCGACTGCCCCGGGCAATGCAGCAGATGTTTATTAAAAATATCGACGCCGACTTTTTAAAATGCATCTGTGAAATCTGTCTTAACGTTATAAATTGCAATGTATCAATGAAAACCCATCAGAAGGCTCGCCTACGCCGCTACAAGAACATAATACGTGCACTCGCTCGTAAAAGTCAAACTGTAGCGAAGAAAAAACGAATTATTGTACAAACAGGAGGGTCATTTCTCCCCATCTTATTTTTAGTTTTGGGTCCTTTACTGACTAGATTAATATAATGAAGAAAGTGGTAGTGATTCCCCACGAGGTGTACGCTTCACTGCAAAGGAATCCAGACACGTATCTAGATCCCCGTAAAAGCAGACTTAAAAGAATGGAAAGCGAATTGCTAGCCCTATTAAACAGTGAAAAAACACCTGATGAGAAAAGAATCTTATACCAAGAAGCTCAGCAGAAATTTCTTCACGAGTACGAAAATTATAAGAGCCCTACAGAGATTCCTGTGGTTATTAGGCACAGCACGGGGTACGATGGACATGGCGACATAGGATCTGAGCCCGACGATACAGCTGACCAACCAAAAAGATTAGCCACACAACATATCGAACATGTATTAAAAAGTACCCTCCCACATACATTGAGGAGTAAAGGCTTAAGTCTTTATAATCTATTGAATGAGGATCCCGTCATACAATGGACCGATACAGGGGAGATCATTGTGGAAGGATCAAAGGTACAGGGATCGAATATCGTAGACATTGTCCATGATCTGTTGAGAAAGTGGGATAGGCCATCACCATCAGGATGGAAGCATATTAAAGCAAGACTACAACAAATAAATGTCCCTAAAACGTTGATAGGAAATCTGAACAGGTTAAAAGACTTGGAACATGCAACGCCTGTGACACAATTGAAGGCGCCGTCAACCCCGGCGGTAACACCTTTGAAGAGGAGCAAGAAGAGGTTAAACCAACCCTACCCACGTGCATCTAAAATACGCAAATGGCTAACGTATTAACTAAACGCTATTATGACATTTCTACCCCATCTCTTACGGCGGCGTAGATAGACTGTACAGAAGTGTTTACGGAGTAGGAAAAAAAATGTTGAAAGATTTTTGAGGGAGCAGGACGCTTATACGCTTCATAAGCCTGTGAGAAAAAGGTTTAAAACAGCCAAGACAACGGCTTCCTCGATTGATTCTATTTGGCAAGCAGATTTAACAGACATGCAAAGATATCCTGTGTATAACGATGGTTACCGCTACATTCTATTCATAATAGACGTATTCTCTAGATATCTGTGGCTAGTTCCTCTGAAAATAAATCACCTGAAACAGTTGCTAAAGCCACCAAAACTCTAATGTTAAAAGAAAACAGGGTTCCTGGCTATTTTTGTATGGATATGGGGAAGGAATTTATAGGCCGTGCTTTTCAGAACATGTTGACAGAGTTTAATATCAGCTATTACACAACCAAATTCTATACATAAGGCTTCTTTAGCTGAAAGAGTTCAGCGCACCATAAAGGAACGCATGCACCGTTATTTTCACATAAAAACACATACAGATTTCTAGACATTCTGGAATCATTGGCGTCATCCTACAACCGCTCACACCATCGCACGATTGGGACAACACCTAACGAAGTTTTAGAAAGAGGTACGCTCCCGAGGAGAGATGGATCACCACCACCACCACCACCACCACACACTGCACGCTTCAAAATCAATGATTATGTAAGGCTATCCCGTTTGGGGAACAAATTCGCAAAGGGTTTTGAGCAAGGATGGACACGCGAGATTTTTAAAATTAGGGCTATGAGACCTAAAGGTGAGATAATGATGTATTACATTGAAGATTTGAATGGAGAAGAATCTCAGGAGGCTTTTACCGCGAGGAATTGCAGAAAGTTGCGTTTAATTTAGGAAAAAATGTGTTTAAAATTGAGAAAATTTTAGGAAGCAAAGGTTCAGGAAAGAGAAAAATGTACCTGGTGAAATGGTTAGGGTACCCAGAAAGCTTCAACACCTATATAAAAGCTGATGCAATAATGAAGCTTAAATAGTATGCAACATGGCTCCTAACCATTTCTACGTCACACTCCCGTCCTCCTCGTCCCTGTCTGTACACCCTAACAACACACTAGCCAACTTTGTAACAGAACTCCACAAGCACATTGAATTGGGTCGTGATTCGTATGAGGTGGGGATATGCGAAATTCAGCTGGACACCATCCTTTTAAATATTTAACATAAAGAAACCGTTTTTACGATTCTTAGAGACATTGACGAGTGTGAAAAAGCTGGGGTAGCTATGGATGAAACTATGCGCATCGCTCGGACTAAGATTGCACGGTATTACAGTACAGAAGTAAGACTAGGACCGGGTCAATATGGTTCGGCCGAGGATGTTGTGAGAGGCTTAAACGTAAGTTTAAGAAACTCAAACCTTACGAATGATTTAGTATACGAAATCGTAAACAACCCTGCACATACACTAATCCTAAAATCAAAGACTAACAGACGTATTAAAGACCATAGAAAGTTCCAAATTCTAGCCAATGGCCGATATAGCGCAGCCTTCGAAAGAGACATTTCACGAGACACAGCATGACTTGTCCAGATTAATGTATCAATTGCAGATGGAGAAATTGGCTGAAAGGTCCCCAGACATGTGCTATATTTACAGTAATATAGTGGAGCACCAGTTTGTTGGGGATACCCAGGCACGCCTGCTGCGCATTGCTCACATCCCCAACCATAGAGGAAGGAGTTTGAGTATTACATATGACAGACCCCATTATGTGAATGTCGCAACTAATTTAATAACCAATATCTCAATATATATAAGAACGATTGAGGGTGAAAACTTCCCATTCGGTAACGGGAGCTTAACAGTGAAACTACACTTTCGACGCACTGAGTTATAATGGATAGAAAGCCTTCACCGTCTATCGAGGGGTGCGATACCAGCGCGGTAGTGGACTTGGGTCCATTTTTTCATCCATACTACGTACGGCTGTTCCTTTGCTGAAGAGGGGTGCCAGATACCTTGGAAGAAAAGCGCTGGAATCAGGTATTAACACTGCAGAAGACATATTGGCCGGGCTAAACCTAAGAGGCTCTAAAAAAAACATTTAAAGCGTACAAGGGACGAAATCATCAAAGATGCAAAGAGAAAAATGCGTGGTGGCGGGAAGAAGCGGCTGCCCGGAAGAAGAAGAAGGGGGTCACGTGGTATTAAACGTAAAAGGCTATCAAAAAAGAAGTGCTGTAAGCGAATGAAACCTATGGTTGACCACTTTTTTGACTGATATAAGCTAAGGACATTGATCTCATGAATCATAGTTTGTTTACCACTTGTCGAGAGAGGAGTCACTATTTCGCCATGGCACGCTTCATCCACCCATGTAGTTCACAATGCTGTAAATCGGAGCTGTCCCTTTTTGAGCTACCTCCAACCCAAGTTTCTATTGAGCACAGTGACTTTATTACAATTAACCCTTTAAAAACAATTAGTTCCCCGAGTGCACCTATAGAATTCATGATACCCAGCTCAGGTCCTTACTTTTTTGATCCAAGCTGTGTGCACATGTACGCTAAGCTACGTATAGCCCATTCTGATGGAACGGTCTGCGATGACAAATATGCTGTATATCCTGAAACAAACTTTCTGCAGTCCATATTCAACCAGTGTGACGTATATTTAAATCAGACCAACATATCGGCAGGCACGGGGTACTATCATCTACGAGCCTATCTGGAAAATGTCCTCAACTTTTCCAAAGAAGCGAAGGCTACCTTTTTAAGTGCCGAGGGATATTATCAAACTAAAGATGAAAATAGTATAAAGGACAAATTTAAAAATTCTAAAAAGAAAATATACGAGTGTTTTGGACGGTTGCACACAGATTTCACTTTCCAGGAGAAGTTGCTTGTGAACGGGGTGGATATGAAAATAAAGCTCACCCGCACGAGTCCTGAGATCTGCTTAAATCTGGATGCGGATCAAGAAGAGGGTGCAAAGCCCGTTGTGGTTCACATTATGGACACATACCTCCGCGTACGGCGAGTGAAATTAAGTTCACCAAAACAACTAGAAATTGAGAAAAATTTACTAAACGCTACAGTGAAATATCCTATTAACAGAGTGCAAATCAAACTATATACGGTTCCTGCAGGTTGGCATCGAAGCAGATAGAAAACATTGCCCTGGGAAATCTTCCTAAAAGGATATTAATCGGCATGCAGGACCACGCTTCGGTGAATGGAAAATATAAAAAGAGTGCCTTTAAATTCGAGAATTTCGGACTTAAAAATATAACTCTATACGTTACTGGCACTGCTTTGGGTTGAACAATGGGTACGGACTATTCATCAGACGCTGTGTTACTTCTTTGTGCCAGAGCCTATAGTAATCTGACCCATATTGCAGGTGACTGTGATGAGCTTGGTAATGGGGTAACGCAGGAAGAATTCATTGATCAATTTAACCTTTATCCGTTTGACATTACACCTGACTTATCTGCTAGCGTAAATACCCATTTAACCCCACAGCAGAGCGGAAACATCTCAGTGCGGCTGGAATTCGCCAAGCCTATAGACGCTCCTATTAGTGTACTAGTATATCTCGAATCGCAAGCCTTAATAGAAGTAGATAGATTTAAGAGCGTTATCACTGACTTTTAAAATGGATGCTAATACACTTCAGAAAGTAATGGAGCGAGTCACACGTTCCAAATTTATCGGCGTGTTTGCGAAGAATGAAACATTGAGTTTGCCAAGTACGCGAGAATGCGGTAGTCTTATTGTGAACACAGATGTCATCGGTAATGAAGGGTTTCACTGGATCGCTGTCTATTTTAAAATAGACAGCGCCTGTACTATTTTGATTCACTCGGTACTCAACCCTGAGTGACCCTATTATTGTAAAATTTCTCGCTCAGTTACATATTCCCGAAGTTGTATGGAACCCGTTTCGTGTACTAGGATATTTTACTAATGTTGCGGAATGTCTGCGTCTCATTTCTCATGCATATGTCAAGTGATAAAGAATTTATAGTTTTTTTAATTTATTTGACCCGTGTCACACTCGCCGAAACGATGAAATGGTATGCAGACAGATAAAAATCCGTTTTCCAATTGTACGTACTCGTTGTATTTATAATGTTTTTTTCGTATATTTGTAACGGTATATTCTGTAGTTGTTTTTATTGTACTGATTTTTTCTTTCATTTAATAAATTTATGAAAATATATTGTGTCTTCTTACCCCAAAAAGATTGAAAAACACTTACATTATTTCGGTGTGACATTGTTGACTGATCAGTATATCCTCCGTATTCATGACACGAGATTCTTCAAAAGATTGTATAACACGTGTCAAATCCTCATCGGACCTTAAAGGGATAATGTTCATTCTTTTAAAACATATACAGAGTATACAGACAGATCCCCATTATGTGAAGATATCTTGGTTCATTTAAGAGGAATAACATTGATTGCCATAAAAAATTTCGATTTTAGCATAATGGGGATAACCAAATAACATTGATTGACATAAAAAATTTTGGCGAGTATCTATTTGACGAGATACTACAACTCTCCATATATATATAAAAACGAATTATAGACACTTACATTTCTATGGTAGTCCCTTGCGTCGGATTGTAAGGAGCGTCACTGCAAATATCTTCAACGGTTTGCGTTGGAAATAATTCGCCACGGTCTATCGCGTTAAAAAGACTAATTGCGGTTAATGCTGCAGTATCACTTTCTTCATACAATTCCGGGGAGACGTACAGGTCCATGGTGGAGGGAATGATTATTCACTGACGCGAAAATAGCTACTGTTACTCCCAACTGAAAAATAGCACCTTTTATATGCACAATCGCCAAGCTCCGCCCAAAAGACCAGATGTTCATCGTGATTGGCTGCCGATGTAGCTGGGTGGAGCTATGACGTGTACCAGTCCGCTATAACGGGACCGGACGAGTAACATATATATAAAATCGTGTTTCTTGTGATAAATTCTAGACACTTACATTTCTATAGTAGTCCCTTATATTATATTTTTATTTTTACTTACAAGTTATTAGTATTGTTTTCACAAATTCTTGTGTTAACATAATTTCAATTGTTAACTTATTTTATAATAAAGAAATATATCCTAATTATATTTTTAAAAAAGCATTCAGTTTCCACGTTAAACTGTGGGTCTAAGGCGGAGTGAAAACCTTTCCAATTCGGCACAAACTGCCATTTTAAGGATGGTTTAACTGCAGCACTATAAATGTTATAGTTTAAGTGAAGAGGCTAACTAAACACTGCATAAATAAACACTAAAATAAAATTAAATGTTATAATATGAAAAATAAATAATATATATATATATATATATATTTACTTATACCTATCATAAGATGTTTAAAAGAATGTATGTATATAATTATAGTAAACTTACGTCAAGATAAACTAGTTACCCATAAAAACCTAATTGGTTTTCTATAATTCTGTTTTCTATGGTTGGTTGAATTATTGTAGGCTAACTACGTTATTTGTTTCGTCGATTGTGTTTTGGCTAATTTCAAGTTTAATGAAGTTCAAGTTAATGTTATATTTGTTTCTAATCGTTAAACACTATATACATCTATTGTAAAACACTATATACATCTATACATCTATAGTGAAACACTATATATATATCTATTTATCTATCTTAAAAAATTATAAAATATTTCGTTTAATTTTCTCATGTCGTTTGCAAAGTAAATACATTCAAACTTGTTTTAAATAAAGAAAAAATTAATATATATATTATATATATATATATATATATATATATATATATATATATATATACATATCACAAGATGTTTAAAAGACTGTATATATAGAATTATAGTAAACTTATGTCAAGATAAACTAGTTATCCATAAAAACCTAATTGTTTTTATAATTCTGTTTTCTATGGTTGGTTGAATTATGTGTAGGCTAATTACGTTATTTGTTTCGTCGGATTGTGGTTTGGCTAATTTCAACTTTTAAATGAATTGTTTCATAAATTTTCATTTCGTTTCGTGACTTAAATATTTATAATAAAATTTAAGTGTGTAAAAATTATTTATTTAATAAACAGAATTTAATTGGATTCATCTACCATCATATATTGTGGTGCACTATTTAAATGGATGATTAATATATGGTTTTTTGCTATCTGGAACACATGGCGCTATCTGGCAACTGAATACATGGCACTATCTGGCAACTCAGCCAGAATAGAGGTTTATAAAAGACCGAGAGACGACTGACGGAGTCATTCAAGCTCGGCCCCCAGCCGAGCAAGGACCTCTGGTCCTTTTCTTTCTGGCCCTTTGGGAAAACCCCTTAGAGGCCTCTTAGGTTAGGTAAACGAAAATAACTTGGGGAGAACTCCGCCTCCAAGTTGCATGCCTTGCAATCAAAGGCAACTACTCTCTCTCTCTCTCTCTCTCTCTCTCTCTCTCTCTCTCTCTCTCTCTCTCTCTCTCTCTCCTTCAGGTGTACCCCTCCCCCCTTGGCTCAGCCAACTGACTGATTCAGCCAACTGGCTGATTAGGAGCCTATAAAACAACGCCTACTCGGCTGAAGTCTTAATATGCACTTGGCTCCTGCCAGGTGAACACCTCTCCTCCTTTCTCTCCTCCTTTCTCTCCTTTCTGGCCCTTTGGGGGGAATAGCTTGGTGGAGAACTCCGCTCCAAGTTGCATGCCCCTTGCAACCCAGGTTGGCAACAAAGGGCCCTTTGGGGTATTTTTTTTCTTTGTTTTCCTTTTTTTTTACTTTTTTTTGCAACACCCCACCCCACCCCCCTTTGCAACAACCCCACCCCCTTTGCAACAACCCACCCCCTTTGCAACATTACATAATAACTTGCAACATTCTTGCACTCTCCCCTTTTGCGGCTATACTACTAATGAGTTATGAGATGTTATCGAAGGAGGAGCGCATTGATGTGATATTCCTAGCTGGCTGCACAAGTGCATTGCCGTTAACGGTGGCCATATCGAACATGTAATGTGACTATTCCCCTGTATCATTACATAATACAGTATATCCTTATGTAACCTGACTTTTGAATCAGCCTGTACACGTATATATACAGGGCGTCCCAAAAAAAAGTATACACACTTTAACAGCTGATAGCTCAATTGATGTTTCTTTCTTTCCAAGTTAAACCCATTAGAATTAATAATGGCAGTCAGACTAAGCTTTGAACAAAGGAAATTCATTCTAAAATGCTACTGGAAGTGTGAAACGCAGTTGAAGTGCAAAGGCAGTTTAGGAGGGAGTTTCAAACAGATCCACCAACGCGACTTACCATCACTCGAATTAGAGATAAGTTTGAAGCCGATGGAACTGTTCAGAATGTCCACAAGAAGCGTTCCGGAAGACCACGGACATCGACAAGCCTCACAAAGCAAGAAAGAGTACTGGAAACGTATCACCAAAGTCCAAGAAAATCTGTGCGGCAAGCGAGTCGTGAGGTAGGAATTTCAGAATCGTCTGTCCAACGCATTTTGAAGCGCTGTCAATGGAAAAGTTACATTCCAAGATTAGTCCATGCTATTAATGAAGATGATCCGGACCGAAGAGTGGAGTATTGCGAGTGGTACTTGGCACGATGTGGATGTGGATTGGACGAAGGGGTTTCGTAGAATACCCTCCGCGTTCACCAGACCTCATACCACTAGACTTTTTTTTATGGGGATACTTAAAAGACAAAGTCTACGCTATAAAACCTGCAACAGGTCGCTGAATTGAGAGCAGCCATTGAACGAGAATGCACACAAATACCAAACGAAATGTTTCGTGATGTTTGCGATTCCATTGCTTCGCGTTATCAGCAGTGCCTGGACCAGAACGGACGTCAGTTTGAAAACAGGCGTTGACAAAACAATTAAATAATGTCTGTAGATTCTATTACATTTTGAAAATGAAATGTATTTTAATAAACACTGCCTTTATAATTATTTAAAGTGTGTATACATTTTTTGGGACGCCCTGTATATATATATATATATATATATATATATATATATATATATATATATATATATATATTAAAATTATTTCACGAAGGTAACACGTGTATAAAGGGAGAATTGTGTGTTTGAGATCATGCTGGACTGCTCACACGGTAGATGAGACACAGAAAAAGATCAGCTAAAGAGGACAGTGACAGAGAAACGGGAGTTCCAGCACTCCCTGTCTTCTGCTTAACGTCCCCTCCCAACCGGAGCACTTCCCTGGATATATATATATATAATGCGCCTCGGTGGTGTAGTAGTTAGCGTCGCTGACTACGAATCCATCGGCCCCGGGATCGAGGCCCGGTGACGGCAGCCGGGGCCCAGCAAAACCCAGCTGTTCATCCTTCCACACAATAAAGGAAGTGGTTGGTAGATAAATGGGTACCCTGGGTGGCCTAGTGGTTAGGATGCTGGTCTGCTGGTGGGGCGTGGTTCAGATTCCACGTTGAACTGTGGGTCTAAGGTGGATTGAAAAGCTTGACCTTCGTCAGAATGAACAATTCGGGCGGAAGCTAACCAAATGTTATATATATATATATATATATCAGTAACGAATTAACTTTTTATTTATGGTTTGTAACTTATTTTATGCCATTTTTCATTCCATATTTATATATTTTTATAAAAACTCCCTTCTTTGAAAAATGGAGCGGGAGGCGGCAAAATGCTTGAGAAAATGGTTATGTGTGAGGATGTATGGGTGTGAATTTAGGTGTAAAGATGAATAAAGATATATATATATATATATATATATGTTTAACTGTAAATGCTTATTTATGAGCACGTAAATGTAAATAAATAAATGAATAAATAAATAAAAATATCCAGTGGCGTTCATAAGTATTCGTACAGAGAAATATTTCAGTTATATTCGTCCTTATCTTTTGTATCAGGCATAGAATAATTATGAAAAGTTAACCGTTTGTCTGGAAAAATTTAACAAATAAAATAATTAGTTTAACTCCAACATATAATGTAAAACATCAAAAAATTTGAACAAAATAAAAAAAGAATTAAAATGCAAAAGTTTTTGTACATTTACTTACAAAATTATTTAATATTTTGTGTCCACCTTTTGCTTGAATGACTTCAGTGATTCGTTTTGGGTATTTTTCTACAAGGTTTCATATCTCTCAGCAGAAATTTTAGTCCATTTTTCTAAAGAAAATTGTTGCAATTCATTCAGATTCGAAGGGTTTCTCTTGCGTAATTTTTTTCGAATCAAACCATGAATTCTCGATTAAATTAACTTAAGAAGCTCGAAATTCTTTTGCTGAAGCCATTTCATGTTGCTCTTACTTTTATGTTTTGGATTATCATCTTGCTGCAGTACCCAACTGCGACCCATTCGCAACTCCCGAACTGAAGGCAGTACATTTTCTTCCAAAATTTCCTGATATTTCGTCAAATATTCGAAGAGTCCATTGATGACAACAAGCTTTCCTTAATCAGAAGCACTAAAGCATCCTCATAGAAGCAAACTGCCACCACCACGTTTAACAGTAGGAAGGATGTAATTTTCGCCAAACATCCCGTTCCTCGTTCTTCCCGAATATTTCGATTTTGGTCTCGTCTGTCCAGAGAACTTTCTTTCAGAAGAAAAGGGATGGACAGTAGAGGGATGGACAGCGACCTTAGACAGTCTTAATATTCAGTAAATATCACCTGCAGTCACTTGTGGATTCGCAGCAACCATTCTTTCAATTCGTCTAGTTGTACGTTCTGAAATCCTGCAAGGTTGTCACACCTTAGTAGATTTTTGATTGTTCGAAGGCTTTTCCACTTCTTTATATCTGCAGCAACCCTCCTAAATGGAATTCGAAGTTCTTCTTCTAGCTTCCTATAACTCTTTCCACACTCGTGGGCAGTAATAACAGATCACTTAAGATCTGTAGACCGTTTTTTACTACGACGACCCATTGCATACTAATGGCTTGTACAGTCACCCGTCTTCTTTGAAGATTCACAGAGAAAATTCTATTATTCAGAATTGTCAACAGTCTCTGATCAATAAACAGCGAACTACTGACAAAAATTTTTAATTCTTCAAACCGAAGGAGGACACACAAACTATGAAATAATTTTTTAAATAAATGTACAAAAACTTTTGCATTTTAACTTTTTTTTAATTTTCCTCAAATTCTTTGATGTTTTACATTATAGGTTGGACTTATCCCTTTAACGCTGACCGTTGCCTTATGGCAACATGAACTTTACAATCGATTTTGAGCCTTACGATCTGAATTCTGAGCCTTACGATTTGAATATAGGAGGTTATTTTGGCTGAAACAGGAAACAAAATTTGAATGAAACTTTTATAATTGAGGATATGAAAGGGTTAAACTCATTTTTTTATTTCTTAAATTTTTCCAAACAAACCGTAAACTTTTCATAACTATCCTATGCATGGTACAAAAGATAAGTAGGAATATACAGGGTGATCCATTTAAGACCATACCAAAATAAAAAAAAAATTTAATTTGGATACGGTTTTAAATGGATCACCCGGTACTATAAATTAAATATTTCTCTGTACGAATACTTATGAGTGCCACTCTATATATACACACACATATATATATAGTCTATATATGAGTGTGTGTGTGTGTGTGTGTGTGTGTGTGTGTGTGTAGGTGTTGGTGCATATGTTTCAATCTATATTAGCTTAGATGTACAAATATTTAGATTGTGGGAGAAAAGTCGGTGCTACTATAACGTGATTCCGACCGGTGACTTCGATACTATAGGGTGATTCCTACCCGTTTTGGTTCGAAACTACAGTACTGTAGAGTGTGATTCCTATCCAAGGTATAAATGAAAATATAATAAATATAAAATGCTATTTATTATTCAATTTTATTTATTTAAAAAATAGTTTCGGTGCTACTATAGTATGTGGTCTACCTACGAAGGTTAGGTTTAGTCACGATATTTTCGTTAAAACTAACGAAAATATCATGACTAAACCTAACCATCGTCAAGGGCGATGGACATTGGAATGTAAACAAGCAATTAGTAAACAAGGTAAGAAGCTATAATTAAAAGGTAGACCGCCGAATCGAGGTAGGAATCACGCTATAGTAGCACCGAAAAGTCTTTAAGGATCTTATACATATAAATAATTTGTAAATAATAAATAAATTCAATGATATCACTGCAGTTTATGCAATACTTTTCAAAACAACTATACTAGGCCAAATACAATACAATACAATGCAAGGCCCAAAATACGATTGAGAAAACGCGTTAAAATGGCTACACTAACAGTTTTGGTGTGCATTAGTTATTCAAGACTCGTGGACGATGGATGGAAAACGCTATTGCCAGGCATTGAGACACAAAGTTTTGCCACGGTTTACTAATGGCGTTGGCAGGCATTAGCTTCATGAACATGATGGAGTGCCGCCACATTACTCTGCAGCTGTCCGTGACATTCTGGATACGAATCTTGAAGGAAGATGGGTTGGGCGGCGAGGTTCCATCGAGTGGCCAGCCAGATCACCTGATTTAACCCCCTGTGATTTCTGGCTTTAAGCTTATTTGCGTCACAAACTTTACACTCCTTGTTTCATCTATCCAAATATGAATGCCCTTGGCCGCAGAATAGATGAAGAACTGAAAAAGATCCCACTCGATATGTTCAGAAGAACAATGAGGAGTTTCACAGGGAGAATCCACAAATGTATGATAGCGGATGGAGAACTCTTTGAAGATTAAATTACAATTGAACAAAATATTTGTATGAATGAACTTCTTATAGACCTTTTGTTGAAATTTTTCATCATTTGAATACTTATTTGTATAATGTTGTTAACTAAATAGTTGTATGTATAAAATCCTTAAAGACTTTTCTCCTACCCTGTATATTCCATTGTGTCTACAGGTTTCACATACATCTGTGTGTGTGTGTGTGTGTGTGTGTGTGTGTGTGTAAACAGTGCTAAAACGTGGAAGCGAGAAGCATGAATAAATAAATTAAAAATGCTCCTACTTGTTACCGAACACTCCGAGTCATTGTTTACCAAAATGGACTCGTTGAACAAATGGAATGTTCAAACAACGAACACAGTGTTCAACGAGACAATTTTAACCAAATCAAACCGCCATAAAAAACGAATGATTTGGGTCAACGATGGTATCTTGCCCAAAACGTGTTCTTACTTAAAGTTGTGTATATAAACTCACCGTTACGTGTGTACATAAACCTATATCTGTCTGCAGAATGGGTTTCGCTATTATACACGCACAATATGCTTCGGCTGTCATACTTACATTACACGCATTTTGGTACGTAGAAGAGGCGTCTAAGTACAATAACGTAATTTCATGCGTACATGATTTAGTTGATACACGAGATTATTTACTTTTACATATAATAATAATCAGATTCTTTTAGAGATAATTTTGTGTTATTGCCATAAATTGGAGTTTTACGGAGATGAAACAATTACATCAAACGATGTTAATTTCCTTGAATAATTCGAGAACAGAATCCTTCGTTAAGATTTGTGTTAATATTATATAATGTCGCTGCAGAGCTAATTCTTTCTAATGAGTGAAATACCATTATACGCCTCTCAATTTGGTTCTTTAAGGCTGATAAAATGTTTGTTTAATTGTACTCCATAAACAGT
This sequence comes from Bathynomus jamesi, assembly GCA_023014485.1. Classification (NCBI taxonomy): domain Eukaryota; kingdom Metazoa; phylum Arthropoda; class Malacostraca; order Isopoda; family Cirolanidae; genus Bathynomus; species Bathynomus jamesi. The sequence continues at coordinate 77,367 of JAJOZX010008755.1, forward strand.
ACTGTATACACATCGGGGAATTTATGTTTAGGCAGAGTAGGCTCCTGCCCAGGGCGGCAAATTTTGAGGGGCGACAAATTTTGTCGTATTTCAACCTAAATAGGGCAAAGAAAACAAAAATAGAAAATAAATAACTTATATGCACTAATATATTAACTGGACTCACAAATAAGTTTTAAAATAAAAAATAACAGCAACCAAATAACAAACTAGCGATATCAAATGGCTCAATTATACAGTAAGCCACTGTGGTATCAATTTCCGTACCTCAGGGCGGCAAAATGCTAAATACGCCTCTGCCTATACATAAAATAATGGAAATGCAAGAAATGTAACTTTGATGCCAAGAATACGATTAGAATTTTCTTTTATCATACATGAATTGTTTAAAATAGTGTGAAAGAACCAAATTTAGAGTCGTACAAACAAACGGACATTTTTACCTTATTAAGGAAAAGACAATTATATCGGGTCGGCAAAAAAAAGGGGAGACCTCGAACTTTGACCGTAAAATCCAAAGTTACGGTCAGATTTCAATATTTTTTTTCAAACCCCCACAAGTAAGTAAATTTCCTATACGGTGAGCGGATTTCAAAGAAAACTAATGAAAATTACGGATTTATTGAACATTTCTTTATGCCACTGGAAATTCTCCATTTACGCTACTACTGCATTGTATGTACAGATAAAAAGTTACAAAGTACTCACATATGGTGCTAACTTGATGTTAAAAAAAATGCTGGCTATGTTTACCACAAACTTCTACAACCTTTTTCAGTCTAGGACGGAACTCATGTATGGCTTTATTGATTTGTTCTTGTGATAGCCCATCCCATTTTTCCAGAAGCTGCTGTCGTAAATGAGCGACATTTCTTACTTTGACCCAATAAATTCTCTGTGACAAATTTTCCCAAAGGCCGTAATCGACAGGATTTAAATCAGGACTGTTTGGTGGCCAAATTTAATATCGCTACCGGGTATTCTTTTGATATCTCCTGTTTTATCGATTTTCTTGAGGAGCTTGTCCAAACCTCCTGCAGCTGGCTTACGTTAATTAAAATCGCTTTAATTAATTATCAACTTGAACCTATGATTAGCAAGATTTTTCTGGAATATTCGCCATAAATCCAATTCCTCAGCTAAAACGCTAAAAGATGGCATACAAACCATAAAATTACCTAGTACTAACATACTAAAATTTCATGGTTCTATGTACCGTATTTGCCGAGATATGAAGGATTTAAAAGGTCTCCCTTTTTTTGGCCGACCCTATATATATATATATATATATAATATTATATATATATATATATATATACCGTATACTGTATATATCAGTCCCGTAGCCAGGACTTCCCAGGGGGGGGGGGTCGAAATTGTAGAAAGGCGGACCTTTTGGTGCAACGACCTAGTCACTGCGAAGGGGGTTTAGAGTAGTTAAGTTTAGAGTAGTTTAGAGTAGTTTGTGAAAAATGCAAAAAAATGCAAGTGTTTCCTGTCAAGGGTGATCGAACGAGGGGTCGTGCGACCCTCTCCCGCCCACCCTGGATACGGGCATACTGTATATATACTCGTATATATTGTAGTCAAACCCCGAAATCAGTCAAAACCAGTTTTTACTAGTTAAAACTAGAAGCCACGAAGATTGTTTGGTAAACAGACAATACAAAATCAGAAATACGCATATTGACCAGTCAAATGCCGAAATGATTGATTTCGACTTTTATAACATAACATTATATACATGTAACATAATGACCCAAACCTAACTTAATTTAGGTGAACCTAGTTTTGACTAGGTAATACTAGGTTTATCGAACAACCTTCGTAGCTTCTAGTTTTTACTGATTTCGAGTTTTGACAGCAATACGTATATATATATATATATATTATATGTGAGAGAGAGAGAGAGAGAGAGAGAGAGAGAGAGAGAGATACTCACTGTGGACGACATGGACGGTGACTGAGGCTGGAGACGCATTCGATGGAAGACACGTGTAGTTTCCTTCGTCGCGACTGGTGACGGACGAGACGAACAAGACGGACGCCTCGCGGGTGTTGTCCACCGTCACACCTCGCTCACTACACACACAAGAATCATCAGGAATCATCAGGAGTCAGTCGGTGAAGGCAGTTGAAAACGAGGCAAAAAAGAAAACAGAATCAATAACAATAAATGAGGAAGAATTTTATGTATATATACACACACCTTTAGTTAGCTTCCGCCAGAATTGTTCATTCTGACGAAGGTCAAGCTTTTCACTCCACCTTAGACCCCTACAGTTTAACGTGGAATCCGAACCACGCCCCACCAGCAGCCCAGCGACTTAACCACTAGGCCATCCAAGATACCCATTTATTTAGCAACCACTTTCTTTATTGCGTGGAAGGATGAACAGCTGGGTTTTGCTGCGCGCCGGCTGCCATCACCGGGCCTCGATCCTGGGGCCGACGGATTCGTAGTCAGCGACGCTAACCACTACACCACCAAGGCGCGGCGAGCCATATATATATATATATATATATATATATATATATATAGAATAAAAGGCAGAAATAAGATAAATAATATAAATAAATTCCTGAAAATAAAAGTAAAAATAAAATAAAATAAACTAATGAGTAAACTAAAATAATGAATAAATAAAAAAGGAATAAACAAATAAATAAGTTAATAAGCAACTGAATTAATTAGGGTGATTCATTCATAGAAAAAAAATTACTTCAAAATGTAACGCATCGATAGTTCTGAATTCGACCTCATTACCAAGTAAATGAAGGTTCAAATGTTTGTATACAGATCATTAATTAATTTCATTAATTTAATGTGAAAACCGACCATTCATTATTCGTAAGAGTAAAAACAAAATATTTGACCAGTAATTAATTAAACTGGTCAAACATTTACTGAGAGGAATAAGATCATTATATATATATATATATATATATATCTATATATATATGATGAATAAAACCACAAAGGGAAAAGAAACAAAAAGTGGTGCTCAAGCGCTTTCGTCTAATGACATCCTCAGGAACACTGGAGTGAAAGGAGAGTTCAAGACAATATATAGGTTACAAAAGAATATATATATATATATTATATATATATATATAATAGTAAGTACTAAGTATAGCAATAAAAATTGTGGGAGGAGCAAACACATTTGTAAGGAAAACTGACAATTTTAGCACTTTGCCCAAAATTCAACATAAATTCAAATGGCTTGTTTCCAGCCAATTTTTTTTATAGTTATTGTCTGAATGGTACACAGGTCACAAAAGAATAAAGAAATAAAAATAAATATAAATTGGAAAAAAATTACAAAATAAATGCCTTAGTGATATATAGGTCACAACCGAAATAAACATAAAGAAATAAACCAACAGATAAAAACAAAAATTGTAAGTGGAGTCTACAAATTCAAGCTCAAAAGGAAAGTTTACAATCAATTTAATAGATGATGCCAAAATGATATATATGTCACAAAGAAATAAAATAAAGAAATAAACCAAAAAATAAATTGAAAAATAAATTGTGAGAGGCACACAAATTTATAAGGGAAAAAAATTACCAAAGGTTTTTAGTTATTGTCTGAATCATACATAGGTCACAAAAGAATAAAAAAGTACAAATAAATATAAATTGGAAAACAAAATGATGCCTAGATGATATATAAAGAACTATGTATGTTTTCTTACAATTTTATTTTTCAATTTATTGTTGTATGCGTATTTCTTATTATATGTACAGTATATGTATGTGTATATATATATATATATATATATATATATATATATATATATATATATATATATATATATATATATGTGGGTGTATATGTGTACATGTGTAGTTATATGTATTTCTTTTTTTTTTTTGTCTTTATATATCATTGAGGCATTATTTGTAATTTTTTAATTTATATTTATTTTTATTTCTTTATTCTTTTGTGACCTACGTATCTTTCAGACAATAACTATAAAACCTTTGGTAATTTTTCTCTTATATATATCTATTCCTTATATACTGCGTTTATATTTCGTATATATTTCTTATATATATCGTATATATTTTTATAGTTCTTTATATATCATCTAGGCATCATTTTCTTTTCCAATTTATATTTATTTGTACTTTTTTATTCTTTTGTGACCTATGTATGATTCAGACAATAACTAAAAAACCTTTGGTAATTTTTTTCCCTTATAAATTTGTGTGCCTCTCTTACAATTTATTTTTCAATTTATTTTTTGGTTTATTTCTTTATTTTATTTCTTTGTGACACATATATCATTTTGGCATCATCTATTAAATTGATTGTAAACTTTCCTTTTGAGCTTGAATTTGTAGACTCCACTTACAATTTTTGTTTTTATCTGTTGGTTTATTTCTTTGTTTATTTCGGTTGTGACCTATATATCACTAAGGCATTATTTTGTATTTTTTTTCCAATTTATATTTATTTTTATTTCTTTATTCTTTTGTGACCTGTGTACCATTCAGACAATAACTATAAAAAAAATTGGCTGGAAACAAGCCATTTGAATTTATGTTGAATTTTGGGCAAAGTGCTAAAATTGTCAGTTTTCCTTACAAATGTGTTTGCTCCTCCCACAATTTTTATTGCTATACTTACTATATATATATATATATATATATATATATATATATTTCTTTCGTAACCTATATATTGTCTTGAACTCTCTTTTCACTCCAGTGTTCCTGAGAATGTCATTAGACGAAACGCTTGAGCACCACTTTGTGTTTCTTTTCCCTTCATGGTTTTATTCATCATAAATATTTTTCACGTGTCCACAGAGAGAGAGAGAGAGAGAGAGAGAGACCTTCGGTTTTTCCATAGTTTTGATTTGATAATAAAAGTTAATAAATAATAACAGATTTATTGAATGAATATTTTTAGAATCGTGTTGCTTTTCCCTATAAAACATTATGTAAAGCTGACACACGTTCTCTCATTCCATTGATGAGCGTTCCCATTTGTTCTTGAGGACAATCATCGTGGTGTCAATTTACTTTTGTCAACCCTTTGTGTGTGTGTGTGTGTGTATATATAATATATATGTATATATTTATATATATATATATATATATATTCTAAATGCACGTTGCTATGGAAACTTCGTACAAGCAATAATTGTTTGAATTTTTTTCCTGGTTTTATTTGTTTTGCTACACTCGCTCAGTTACCTTTAATTAAGAATTTTTTTCATCTGTCTGAGTTAATCACTAATTTATTAACTTAATACTTGAAGAAATCCAGTCGGAAACGACGAAAATTGCATAGAAGATTCAGTCTATTGAAAACTTAAAAAGATAACAGAGGATACGAGAGAAACTTAACATCGTAGAGATGGAAGGAAAGAACGCAACGACTTTGGACAACGGTTATTAATAAGAAAGAAACCCAGACTTCTCAAAGAGAAAAATAGAAATAAAGAGATAAAAGGAAAAAAGTTAATTGTTAACTGGTTTGGAATGAAAGCAGAGAAAGAGGAAAAAATGAAATGGATAACGCCTGAGGCAAAGGGAGATAAAAGAATAGTTTATTTCTGCAGAAAAACGAAATCAGCCATGACCGAAAGTAAAAGAAGAATACTTTACGTGTCGTAGTTGATCATTCTGTCTCCCCTGTACCAAAACACATACACAGGGGGTTCCGTGGCTTCCCCTCAGGAGACATACGAGTCGCAGTGAAGAGCCACTGTGGATGTATCTCTCTTTTCCCCCGAGGATGTCTGCGTGGCCTCTGAAACGAGATAAAAGACGTTTTAAAATTGCAATAAATCTGATTATCCATCTTTAATGATATCTTTAATAAAATACCTTAATTACATAATAAAACAGAGATGTACTGACGTTTTAATCTTCTTTCGATCATTATCAGGGTCATATTTAATGGGAAGAATATATATATATATATATATATATATATAGATATATATATATAATATATAGATATATATTATATATATTATATTGTCATGTGTTGAATTTTAACACGAAATTTATAATGATTGTTGATGATTATTTTAAAATGGAATTGCTTGTAATGTGCCCAATGTTACTATTGAGAATTTTAAAGAATTATTTTAATACGGAACCAAACTATAACCGTTTCTGTTGTCAAGAAGTCAATCAGCCAATTATAGGTCTAACAGATTTTAAAATGCCCCTTTAGGCAGTTTTTTTCTGACAGGATTGTTAATGAAAGGACGCGTTCGTTTCAAAATTTACTTTTTCGTGAAATAAATTTGTGTACTAAATTAATTCTCAATCCACGATATAGTGTTCAAACGTGAATTCACACTCGCTTTTCTCCTTATTATTATTTTTTTTTCCTTTTTTTATGCAAGAAGGAGAGGCCAAGGGCAAATGCCCGCAAAAAACGCCCCTCCCATAGAAGAAGAAGAGAGCCAAAATCAAGGTTCGGGGTTTTCGAGATGCCTAAACACTATGCGTTTGAAAGATGGAAGGTCAGAGACAGGAAGAAAGATGGATTGAGGAAGATTGTGCCAGAATTGACCGGTTGAATAGATGAAAAACTGAAAATACCGATTAACCCTTGCTTTACATAGTTGGACAGAAAAGGAATGAGAAAATGCAGATAGTCTGGTACTGCGTGCTCTCCTTAAAGGAGGAGGCCTGCAGTTAGAGAGTTCAGAAGAGCAATGTCCGTTATGATAGCGATAGTAAAGAGAGAGTGAGGCAACACTGCGGCGAAGAGAGAGAGATTGAAGACAATCAGTAAGAGGCGGGGAATTGTTGAGACGAAAAGCCTTTGATACTACCAGGGTCAAGTACGGTTGTGTGGGTTGAGCCACCCTACACATGAGACGCATACTCCATACAGGGGCGAACAAGACCCCTGTACAGAGACAGTAACTGAGTGGGGGTGACGAAACCGCGGAGGCGGTACAGCACACCTAACCTCTTAGAAGCTGTTTAAGAAAGAGAATATATGTGATCTTTCCAGGAAAGATGACGAGAAAAGGAAACGCCAAGAATGTTAAGAGAAGAGGAACGATTTGGTTGTGTGTTGTTGAAGGTAAGGGGATAGTCGTATGGAAGATTGTGACGAGTAGACAGATGGAGGAACTGAGTTTTTGAGGCATTGAAAGCCACAAGGTTTTCTCTGCCCCCAATCAGATATAGCAGAAAGATCAGAGGTCAGGTGTCCCACAGCCGTCCTACGTGAATCATGGAGTGACTGCTATTATTATTGCTGTGTTAATTTAATAAACCAGTTAATAGAGAAAATTTGTCATCTTTTAAAATCTCAGGCGTGTGTGTGTGTGTGTGTGTGTGTGTTGTGTGTGTGTGTACTTTTGATTCCAAAGGCAAGTAATCCTAAAAATTTTCTGATGTGTGCTTGTTTTACATCAAGAAGGTTTAACAGCCAGTCGCATATTGTATGTAAAAATTTTAACCCCATTTCAGCCCAAGGTGTTGTACTCAGTGATTCGACAGTGCACCGTAAGGTTAAGTCACTTCATTCCTCGCGACTTTTATGAACTGTCTCCTTGTATCAATCTTGATAGTTTGACATCATAAATACTGTGATATGTTAAGCTACAGTGAAATAAGTCATCATTATCCTTCCTTCTCTTTGGCTCCTCCCCTATAGGGTGGAGATAACCCTCGAGTTCCTGAGAATAAGGAGAAGCGATCCATCTACGAACGTAGCATGCCTTTTGTCATCAGTGAGATAGAGATGACCTCATGCGGGAAGACTGTGTTTTCAGATTCGTACCTTGATCGGTATATCAGCTCTTCTTTTCAAAATAAAAAATTTTCTGAGCTCAATTAAAAACTGGAATAATCTAATTTCACCTCTCCCCCCTCCCTACACCCACCTTTTCAGCCCTGGGATTGCCAATCTTTAAATAAAAAAACAAAACCAGAGATCTAGGTTCGACCCCCAGTCAACCCAACTGGTAGAAATGAAGGAGTGTCATTTAAAATAACATTATTACTAACTTACATTGGGTTTATTGATTACGCGCGGTTGTTTATTAGCTGCAATATTCGTTGCTGAATAACCTCCTTAAAATAAATAATAAATGAATTCGAATTAAAAACAAAATTTGTATTTTATACAAATCGACAACTAAAATCAAAGAGTTGGCAACCTTATCCATCCCCCACCCTCCCAAAAAGGATGACAACCCCATATGTGCGCGGGCCGTTTCAATTCACCGAAGCAAAATTCTACAAAATAACTTCATTATAATATTTAAAATGTAATTTTTAACCTTATCCTCGGAGGTCAAAGACGAGTGAAGAAGGACAGAGGACACTCGACCACGCCTGAAGGAGGTTAATTTAAAGGAAAATGTTATGATGTTAATATGAAGAGGAAAAAGTTCATTCTTTTGATATACAGTAAAACAAAAAAAATTATCGTGTGGATAAATACAAAAAAATTGCATCACTTCGATACTGTTTCAAATTAATTATACAAATTAACTACATAAAATTTATATATATATATATATATTAGGGTGGCCCTTATTTTTCGAAATTGCAAATTTCACCGTCTCACCCCCTCAATATATTCCACTTGACAAAAAAACAAAATTAGCAAAATCTCAAGTAATTAAAAATATTCTTATTGGTCCCGCACGAGGACTCAAATTTAGTTAATTATTGAAACATAAATACACGAATTTTTTATTAGCGTTCCATTATAAGGGCAAATAACAGCAGTTAAAGAACAGCTTAAACTAAAATAGACATTGACTACTGATTAATTAGAAACTGAATTGAACTAAACATTTTAGGACTGAAAGCATAGTAAATTTGGCCTAGTAGGGATGGTTGCTTATGAGGCCCCCTTAAATATTAATTGATTTTAATAAAACTTCTTTGGTACACGTTTTATATTAATAGAAAAAAAATGCGGGGGTGAGACCCCAAAATTTTGGTTGATTGGGTGGTTCTTATATGTCTAAGCAACCATCCCTACTAGCCAAATTTACTATACTTTCAGTCCTAAAATGTTTAGTTCAATTCAGTTTCTACTTAATCAGTAGTCAATGTCTATTTTAGTTTATGCTGTTCTTTAACTGCTGTTATTTGCCCTTATAATGGAACGCTAATAAAAAATTCATGTATTTATGTATCAATAATTAACTAAATTTGAGTCCTCGTGCGGGACCAATAAGAATATTTATAATTACTTGAGATTTTGCACATTTTGTTTCTTTGTCAAATGGAATATATTGACGGGGGTGAGATGGTGAAATTTGCAATTTCGAAAAATAAGGGCCACCTTAATATATATATATATATTATATATAAATATATATATATGAGATCAATTTCACAATTAAACACGTGAGATGTGGTTTGCAATATATATATATATATATATATATGTATATATATATATATATAGAAACGACGTAAGTATAGAGGAGTGTTCTGCACACGAGGAAGAGAAATAACGAACAAATTAAAAATGAGGTAACCACCCTGGAATCGAACCCAGGAGCTTCCGATTGCCGGTCAGATGCTATCCACTACACCACGGGCCCCGATCAGTCGGAAGTCGAATTCTCCTACATAGGGCAGAAACCAATGCCTTGAGAGGGCACCCTCGCAAATCGTGAATATGTACATTTAACTGCAATGACCACGCAGTATATTAATGTATAGAAACGACGTAAGTATAGAGGAGTGTTCTGCACACGAGGAAGAGAAATAACGAACAAATGAAAAATGAGGTAACCACCCGGGAATCGAACCCAGGATCTTCCGATTGCCGGTCAGATATGCTATCCACTACACCACGGGCCTCGATCAGTCAGAAGTCGTAATTCTCCTACATAGGGCAGAAACCATGCCTTGAGAGGGCACCCTCGCAAATCGTGAATATGTACATTTAACTGCAATGACCACGCAGTATATTAATGTATAGAAACGACGTAAGTATAGAGGAGTGTTCTGCACACGAGGAAGAGAAATAACGAACAAATGAAAATGAGTAACCCGGGAATCGAACCCAGGATCTTCCGATTGCGTCAGATATGCTATCCACTACACCACGGGCCTCGATCGTCAGAAGTCGTAATTCTCCTACATAGGGCAGAAACCAATGCCTTGAGAGGGCACCCTCGCAAATCGTGAATATGTACATTTAACTGCAATGACCACGCAGTATATTAATGTATAGAAACGACGTAAGTATAGAGGAGTGTTCTGCACACGAGGAATTACGACTTCTGACTGATCGAGGCCCGTGGTGTAGTGGATAGCATATCTGACCGGCAATCGGAAGATCCTGGGTTCGATCCCGGTGGTTACCTCATTTTTCATTTGTTCGTTATTTCTCTTCCTCGTGTGCAGAACACTCCTCTATACTTACGTCGTTTCTATACATTAATATACTGCGTGGTCATTGCAGTTAAAATATATATATATAATATATATATATATATATATATATATATATATATATACTGTATATGCTTGTTCGGAAAGTGAAGAAACGAAGGGATCATGGTTTTTCACAAAGGCAAATAAAAAAAGTATCTTTGCGTTAAAAAAAAACAGCTCCTACGTTTCATGACTTTTCGAACACCTCATATGTGTATATAATGTTTCGTGAGGAGGGAACAAATATTTTAAAATTAAAAAAAAAAAAAAGATTACCTTTTTAAAGAAGAAAAATAAAAAAGTTTATTTGAACAATTTATTTCTTTCATAAAATATTATTAATTTATTTTTGGCAAAAATATTTAGAGAAAGTTTTAATCCCGTATTAAAACGTTTCACTAAAACGAACGTTCGTTTTCTCCAAATGTTTCATTTTTATTTCATTACACCAAAGTTCTTAGACGACATAATATATAAAAGTAAAATTAAATTAAATTGATATATATATATATATATATATATATATATATGTATATATATATATATATATATATATATATATATATATATACAGGGTGTCCGAGAATTATCTGTACAATCTTTGGCTGTTATTAAAGTCAGCCATGAAGTGTAGAAATTCCAGTGTTGTCCAATTTTACAGAGAATCTCATTAAGTTTTTTCTGATACCACGTTTTGACAAGTTTTTTAGAAATGTACGCGGGTGACAGACATTAATGATTTAAAAGCAAGAATCACAGCTGCTATTGAGCGAATTGATGTGGATATGCTGCAGCGCGGCAGCGTACATGGCAACATTTGGAGTATCGCTTGGATGTTTTGCGAATCACTAATGGTGCACATATCGAATGTTTGTAACAACGTTACTTTAATAAAAGAAACTTTTGAAAATACAGATTCTAAATAATCTTGTTTAAGAATTTTACGTGTGTTATCAAGAATTTTATTAAAAGATGAAATTCTACAGATAATGTTCGGACACACTGGAATTTCAAAAAACTTGTCAAAACTTGGTATCAGAAAAAACCTAATGAGATTCTCTGTAAAAGGGGACACTGGAATTTCTACACTTCATGGTTGACTTTTAATAACAGCCAAAAATTGTACAGATAATTCTCGGACACCCTGTATATATATAAAGAATAAAAGGATATATGAATGAATCATTTCTCTTATAATTCGTGCAGGGATCTAAAATGCTTGTAGAAATAATAGGACACTTAGTTCATTAAAACCTCGTGTATATGTATATATATATCTATCTCTCTCTCTCTCTCTCTCTCTCTCTCTCTCTCTCTCTCTCTCTCTCTCTCTCTCTCTCTCTCTCTCTCTCTCTCTCTCTCTCACTTAGATTTTTAAATATGAAAAGACCATAAAGAATATTTTAAAAAATTTTCTAAGAAAATATTATAAGAATATGGAAGAATAAATCTAAATTTAATTGTGTGCTTCCCCCGAGAGGAACCTTTTGAATTTGGGAGGTTTTATGCTCATTTCAAAGTATTTTATGGGAAAATGCGAAGGTGCAAAAATTCACTCTTCGTAACACGGGAAGTCGATGAGCCCCTTTTAAAAATACATTCTGACGCAGAACGCATGATTTCCTTAAGGCTCTCTTATGATATAGCATAGTGTCGTTTAAGGGAAGGCATCATCACACGCTGCCTTTTTTATGGCAAATGAAAGTACCTCACATATATTTTACTTATAGTGGAGTAGATACATAAAATATGAATAACATCGTTTCTACAGTCAGATAAATAAATAACAGTAAACATTAAACGCGAATTGAACATCGCGAGACATGAAGAGAAGGAAGGGAGGGAGGTGCGGATAAAGATAGAAACGAATATGGCCTACTGGAATCAAATAATGAAATACAAATCCCTTTTCCTTTAGGGCCAATCCCAAGGGGTGTGTCTTCCCTACCAAAAAAGCAGAAAATTGAATATAGAGCAACCTAACCTGACCTAAAAATAAAAACTTCGTGTGTGTGTGTGTGTGTGTGTGTGTGTGTGTGTGGTGTGTGTGTGTGTATATATATATATATATATATATATATACACACAACTTTGGTTAACCTTTGGTTAGCTTCCGCCCGAATTGTTCATTCTGACGAAGGTCAAGCTTTTCACTCCACCTTAGACCTACAGTTTAACGTGGAATCCGAACCACGCCCCATCAGCAGTGGTGGGCACAGCTAACCGAAAAGTTAGCTTCGATAACCGCTGAACCGCTAACTCAAAACTTAACTTCGATAACGCTAAACCGATAAACCGATAAAAAAATTAGCGAAAGCTAACGATTACCGCTAACCGCTAACTTTTATTATATGAATTTAGCTTCGGTTTGGTTTTTGGGCTCTAAACCCATAAAGAGAGCTGAAATTTTAATATGTTGCAGCTTAGACATAGAGCTTTCCAAAAAGGTATAGCATGCCAAGATCAGATGATGATCAAGGTGTACATAAATAATTAAATGAACAAATGAAATTAAACATTAGTTTACATTCAACATACAGTTTATTTACAGTACAAAAAGTATTAAACGAATCAAAATATTAAGAAATAAAAATACACAAAAAATAACTTTAATAATCTAATAATGCATTCACTCTGGCTTGGCCTCCTGCTCCTTCTCCATCGCCTCGACGTGATGCTGGTTGCCCTTCATGAACATCAGCCTCTCAAAGTTGGCATCTGACAGGGTGGCTCTCTTGGCGCGCAAGATGTCCTTGCCTATGGAGAACAGGCGCTCAACTGCAGCACTGGATGGGATGGCTGTGTTGTACTTGATGAACAGGTCGATCAACACTTGCTCACCCAAGAAGGCGACGTCAGTCAGGACCTCCTTCGAGCCGGCCTCCAGCCAGGTCTTCACCAAGATCTGTGCCTTGGACTTCAGTGACCTGTGGCTCCTGCTCACCTGGGGCTGTGATGCTGCTGAAGAAGTCATCTTCCTCATCCTCATTGCTGGTGGTGCAGCTGGTGCTGCTGCCCTCCTCAATGGTCTCCCTCAGGGCTGTCTCCACGCCGGTCTCCATGGCCTTCTTTACCCTGCTGAGCTGGCTGTGATTATGCTTCTCCAGCCAGAACAGGCGAAACAGGCTACCAGAAGATTGCCTGTGTTTCCCACGGGAAGAGCCGGCCTTGATCCTCTCCTCAAACTGGATGGCATGCGCTGGGTGGTTCCTCTTGACATGCGACTTCAAGTTGTAGAGGCTCGACGCGTGTCCCTTGATGGTGGTCTCCTTGGGCTGGCACAAGACGCACCGGAAGTACAAGAGGTTGGCGTTTCTCTTATCCCTTGACATAAAGACAAAGTAGTCCTCCAGGTGGGGCCACGGGTTCTGAGACTCCTGGTTGGGCTGGTCCTGGCGGACCTGGCCATCAACAGGCCCAACATCCTCAGGCGGAACCAAAACGTCTTCACTTTCCATTGCAAAAACTTGTAGACTCGGTAAACTGATGAAAATATGCTTATGATAACGTACGCTGTCGCTGACACTGTAACTGTAACGTCGTAAGTGAACTGAACTGTAGAATTACACAACGCTGCTCAGCTGCTGCTGCGTCGACCAATCACGTCTTGTGTTTACACGTAGTCAGCCAATAGCGTGCCAGACTGACTGTTGCAGACACGCTCAGAACAGACTGGAACAAACATGTATGATTTTAGGGTTAGCGGACTTAAAGTTAGCGGAACTAAATTTAGCGGAAGCTAATTGGTCCGCTAACGGTTTTCAAAGTTAGCGGAAACGCTAATCCGCTAACGGAAAAGTTAGCTTCGCTAACTAACGGTTAGCGGATTAGCGGAACCGTGCCCACCACTGCCCATCAGCAGCCCAGCGTCTTAACCACTAGGCCACCTAGGGTACCCATTTATCTACCAACCACTTTCTTTATTGTGTGGAAGGATGAACAGCTGGGTTTTGCTGCGCGTCGGCTGCCGTCGGGTCTCGAACCCGGGGCCGATGGATTCGTAGTCAGGGACGCTAACCATTACACCACCGAGGCGCTATATATATATATATATATATATATATATACAGTGTGTGTGTGTGTGTGTGTGTGTGTATATATATATATATATACAGTACTGTGCAAAAGTCAGAGACCACTGTCGATCTGATAACTATTAGATAACACTGCCCAACACCAATTTTGCTGATTTAATTCTAACACCTGTTTTTAGGTAACTTTGGTGTGCTGATTTCAAAAATCCCCTTAGTTTTTGCCTATCACGTCAGGTTTTCGAGCAATCAAATACGGAGATATCGTATTTTGGCAGGGTTATGCCCAATTTTTTTTCTTTTCAAAAAATAAGTTTTTACATACTCAGAATCAGCATGGAAAAGTAAACAATTGTGCAGGGAGTGAACTTTAATATACAATGGTAATATTGACACATCAAGTGATTAAAGTGTTTAAATAAGCAAAAATGAATCCATGATCATGACGTCACGCTCACACCTGGGGAAATCACAGATACCCAAGATTTTAATATGTTGTACATGACCTTTAGATTTAATGCACAGATTTGCTTATTCCACAGATAAAATTTTAACAGCAAAACAGCTGTTAACAGGTCTCAAAAATCATCAATTTTGATAAGTGCCCTTCATGGATCACCGAAAATAGGCATATTGCATTGCACATTGCACGAAAACCTGATGTGATGGACAAAATCTAAGGTAATGTTTGAAATCAGCACATCAATTTTATCCAGAAACAGGTCTCAGAATTAAATCACCAGCAAAAAAATATTTTTTTGTTGGGCAGTGTAATCTGTTGTATGAAAATTGGTTTTGATACTAAAATACATATTAACTAGAACCTCTGGTTCACATTAACGTATAACTAAGTTATTACTTAAGTGTATAAAGTTGTATAAGCTGGATGACCCTCTAGTCTGCATAAATTGGACTTGAGGTTTGATTCATTATATTACTTATAACGCATGTGTTTAAAGATCTAGCGAACTATTACTGATGGATCTGCAGTAAATGCTCCTAAGCTATTGTTATATCAATATTTACAATTAAAAGTATTGACATATTCACTTAAATTCTGCAAAACAAATTTATCCAAAACGTTTCTCATTGTAATCCTAATTCATGCTGTTTTTTCTTTCACAGGCTTAAGAAATGACAAAAACTACAATTTCTGATGAGATTAGATATAAAATAATACATTTGCATGGTGAGGGACTGAGTCAAAGAAAAATAAGTGAATCTACATTCTACAGGCGTTTCCAAAACTGGCGTACAAAAAATCTTGGCTCGTCACAGATCAAATGGGACCCCAGCTGATCGTCCTAGATCAGGGAGGCCCTCTAAGCTTTCTTCATCTGATCTACAATATCTAAAGATTATTTCCTTTCGAGACAGACACAAATCCAGCACTTCACTTGCAGCGGATCTCGAAAAAACAACGTGTCTCAGTCGATCCTTCTATTGTACGAAGGAAGCTTAATTCAGTAGGTCTCAGATGTCCAATACTTGTGTTCCAAAGCACATTTTCTTCTCTTCTCTTTGTTTCCATTCCTTAAAAGTGGCTTTATTGCTGCAACACGTCTTTTAAGACCTACTGAGTTAAGTTTCCTTCATAGAGTAAAGGGATCAACTGAGACACCTATTGTTTTTTCGAGATCTGCTGCAAGTGAAATGCTGGATTTGCGTCTGTCTCGAAGGGAAGTAATCTTTAGATATTGTAGATCAGATGGAGAAAGCTTAGAGGGCCTCCCTGATCTAGAGCGATCAGCTGGGGCTCCATTTGAGCTGTGATGAGCCAAGATTTTTTGTACACCAGTTTTGGAAACGCCTGTAGATTCATTTATTTTTCTTTGACTCAGTCCCTCACCATGCAAATGTATTATTTTATATCTAATCTCATCAGAAATTGTACTTTTTGTCATTTCTTAAGCCTGTGAAAGAAAAAACAGCATGAATTAGGATTATAATGAGAAGCGTTTTGGATAAATTTGTTTTGCAGAATTTAAGTGAATATGTCAATACTTTTAATTGTAAATATTGATATAACAATAGCTTAGGAGCATTTACTGCAGATCCATCAGTAATAGTTCGCTAGATCTTTAAACACATGCGTTATCAGTAATATAATGAATCAACCCTCAAGTCCAATTTATACAGACGAAAGGGTCATCCAGCTTATACAACTTTATACACTTAAGTAATAACTTAGTTATACGTTAATATAAACCAGAGGTTCTAGTTAATATGTATTTTAGTATCAAAACCAATTTTCATACAACAGATTATATCTAATAGTTATCAGATCGACAGTGGTGTCTGACTTTTGCACAGTACTGTATATATATATATATATATATATATATATATATATATATGTGTGTGTGTGTGTGTGTGTGTGTGTGTGTGTGTGTGTGTGTAAAGCCATACTATGAACTTTAGCGGCCACTATTCAAATTTGTTAGCCATAACAGTGATACAGTATTACACTATCGGGAGTCTAACCTCCGACCTCAAACCAAAATATGTGTGTGTGTGTGTGTGTGTGTGTGTGTGTGTGTGAATGCCGAGCGCTTCTATGACGACTGCGCCAACAAGTCAAACTGTGCATTAGGGTGGAGTGAAAAAAAAAAAATTTTAATTTGAAAATGCTTGGGGTCGGGAAAGTTGCGTATTTATGTGAAACGTACTGTGTGAATTTTTTGTAATCGTACAGCTATAATTAAATTGTGCACACTGAACTCAAATTTTTTAAAAATTGGCAAAATTACTTAAATTTCGCCATTTTTATTTTCAATTTTTTGGACACGTACTGTGTGAAATTTTTGCAATTTTGTAATTTAATTTAAAAAACTGGCGAAATTTTAGTAATTTTGCCAATTTTTAAAAACTTTGAGTTCAGTGTGCATAATTTAATTATAGCTGTACGATTACAAAAATTTCACACAGTACGTTTCACATAAATATGCAACTTTCCCGACTCCAAGCATTTTCAAATTCAAAAAAAAATATTTTTCACTCCACCCTACTGTGCATTTAATACAAATATAGTTTTAATAAAATTCAGATCAGACATACTGTTTATATACGTATATATATATATATATATATATATATTATATATATATATATATATATAGGGTGAACCAAATGTAGGTGGACAGTAAATGATGACGTTTATTTTGAGAATACATATTTAATTTTTTTGTATACTATAATACAAAATAAAATTTAAATAAATTTAGTTATAATATTTAATATAATAAAACACAAACACCATAGTTATAATGAACACCATAGTTATAATATAATATAACACAAACCGTATTCACCTACTGTCCACCTACTTTTGGTTCACCGTGTGTATATATATATATATATATATATATATATATATATATATATATATATATATATATATATATATATATATATATATATATATATGATTGAACTCAGAATGGTCCCCTGAGGTTTTTCATGATACACACAGACCGTGCATGGAACAAGGAACTCTTCTGGGAAAATTAAATTCACTATAGTCTGAATAAGTAATGGTAAATGACAAGCACTATAGTTTTTTCTTTTTCATGATGCTAGCCCGACGTGGGCAAAGGGGTCACTAGCAAAGATCCCCAAAAATATAACTTTCCTCACCAGCTATCTGCAAAGCAGGGAAGCTATATTTTTGAGCTCTTTGCGAGTGACCCGTTGCCCACGCCGGGCTGACATCATGAAAAGGAAAAAACTAGTGTTTGTCATTTACCATTACTTATTCGGACTATAGTGGATTTGATTTTCCCAGAAGAGTTTCTTGTTCCCTGCACCGTCTGTATATATATATATATATATATATATATATATATATATTATATTGATGGTGGACCGGATATCCGCATCCGCATATGCCGATATCCGCGTCATTTTTAACATCCGCATCCGCACTTCTGACTGCGAATGTTATGCGGATATTACCTCTAATAAATTATGCAATTTACAATTAAATTAGCTTATAAAGTAGCTTGTAAGGCTCAGTCATGCACATTTCATGTAAAGTATTAATTATTAATGAACAAACAAATATATAAACCTCAAAATATAAATACTTGGTAACAGAAAATTGAATGAAACTTGTTTCATTGAATTTTCTGTGGCTGAAACTCTTGAGAAAGTTATTATTTTTATCATAATGAAAACATTAATATTAATTTTAATTCTTATGCATTGCCTGCCATAACAGTAATATCACGAAATTTGAAAAATTATGTCATATATTCAGAATTCTATATTATATTGATAGATTAACTAAATATCCGCATCCGCAGATGTTGAAAAACTGACATCCGGTCCACCACTAATATATATATATATATATATATATTGTGTGTGTGTGTGTGTGTGTGTGTGTGTGTGTGTGTGTGTTTGTAAATGTATATGCACCATATTTGTAGGATTTAGTGTAGGGGTGAGTTGTTACCGTTCTCTTCCTATACCTCGTAATCATTTATGCATGACTGTTCAGGTGCTATGTACAAAAATATAAATGTCATTGAATGAGGCCCAGCGCTTGAATGCGATAGTTAAAATGCTTATATATATATATATATATAAAACCTTTGGTTAGCTTCCGCCCGAATTGTTCATTCTGACGAAGGTCAAGCTTTTCACTCCACCTTAGACCTACAATTTAACGTGGAATCCGAACCACGCCCCATCAGCAGCCCAGTATCTTAACCACTAGGCCGCCTAAGGTACCCATTTATCTACCAACCACTTTCTTTATTGTGTGGAAGGATGAACAGCTGGGTTTGGCTGCGCGCCGGCTGCCGTCTGGTCTCGAACCCGGGGCTGATGGATTCGTAGTCAGCGACGCTAACCACATATATATATATATATATATATATATATATGTTAAACACAGACCGTGCATGGAACAAGGAATTCTTCTGGGAAATTACATCCACTATAGTTCGAATAAGTAATGATAAATGACAAATACTATAGTTTTTTCTTTTTCATGATGGAAAGCCCAACGTGGGCAACGGGTTACTCGCAAAGAGGCCCCAAAATATAGCTTCCCTCACTAGCTATCTGCAAAGCAGATAGGATCCAGCTTTGGGACAGGATCTAGAGCAGTGGTTCTTAACCATGGGGGCGCGCCCCCCTAGAAACAGGAATTTCTCTAATTGTATTTGTTATTCTCTTAACGAGAGCATGGGCTAATATTGAGAAGTTATTGAGAATGTTATTTTGATTGAAGGGGGGCGTGGAGGGAAGGACCAATTCCTAGAGGGGGCATGGTAGTAAAAAGGTTAAGAACCACTGATCTAGAGTTTACAGCTTACACCTAGCCTACTACATTCAGAACCTCAATATACGCAAGAAACTCGTTGCATTCACGTTGGATTGAATACATCAAAGAAAAAGGGGTAACTATTGTATTTTTAGCCAAAAAACAAAACTTGAACCTCAACCGGGACATTGAGCTTCCACTTTTAAACAAGGCACAACAGTCCGTTCTGAGGGGACCATTCTGAGTTTGTGTATATTAAACCGACATGGTTTATATACTTCATCCATTTTGTGGAGGAGCTTCGCTCTGAATAATCAGCCTTTAAATTTTTTGAACTCATGAAATATATTTCGTTCTTAGTAAAATCAAATAAAAAATTATCTCAACTCCTTCCATCATACAAGTTAAGTTTCTTTTTCCTCCTCAGCCGTCGAAACTAGCTTTTAAGAACGCAATTATTGATAAAGATTGGTGCCTCTCCGTCCTCAATCCTCATCGCATGATCGTGGTCGCATTTAAAAACCTTTTAGAAACACAATCAGTATTTCTTTATTTCCAAAAGAAACATCACAATTTTCCTCTTATATAGAATGAAGTAAATTTTTGGCAAATATAAATAACGAGCTTTTAAATATTTCATTATTAATTTCATGCCTTTTACCGGAGGCGACTGGAATTAACTTTACATTAGAATGTTAATGAAACGAACATTTTTCTTATATATATATATATATATATATATATATATATATATATATATATATATATACAGTGCATGGAACAAGGAACTCTTCTGGGAAAATTAAATCCACTATAGTCCGAATAAATAATGGTAAATGACAAACACTATAGTTTTTTCTTTTTCATGATGTTAGCCCGACGTGACCAACGGGTCACCGCAAAGAGTCCCCAAAAATATAGCTTCCCTCACCAGCTATCTGCAAAGCAGACATCAGGGGACCATTCTGAGTTCAACCCCATCATGAAACGGACATGTTTGTGCTTGAAAAGTGAAAAGTGGACGCTCAATTTTGCCAGTTGAGGTTTAAGTTTTGTTTTTTTTGGCTAAAAATACAATAGTTACCCCTTTTTCTTTGATTATTCAATCCAACGCGATGCAACGAGTCTTTTACTTATATTGAAGTCCTGGATATAGTAGGCTAGGTGTAGCTATAATCACTAGATCCTGTCCCAAAACTGGACCCTATCTGCTTTGCAGATAGCTGGTGAGGGAAGCTATATTTTTTGGGACTCTTTGCGAGTGACCCGTTGCCCACGTCGGGCTAACATCATGAAAAAGGAAAATACTATAGTGTTTGTCATTTACCATTACTTATTCTGACTATAGTGGATTTAATTTTCCCAGAGGAGTTCCTTGTTCCCTGCACCGTCTGTGTGTGTATATATATATATATATATATATATATATATATATATATATATATATATATATTATATATATATAATTTTGGTGAGCGTAACAAGAAAGATAAAACTCAGTCCAACTTTTGATAAAGCACTGCTTTATTTTCCTTGGAATTACTTCAAATGAAGTTTTGAGATTTCATCGCACATCTTCAACTGTGTAAATATATATACACACACACACACACACACCACATGTGTGTGTGTGTGTGTGTGTGTGTATATATATATATACAGTGGTGTAGTGCTAAATAAAGAAGTGAGGGAACGCATTTTGAAAGTGTTACTCAGATGCGGGGGGAACAATGGCGAGCGCGGCGAGCCCATACAGATGGGGGTCCGGGGGCACTGTAAGCCCCCCGGGAAATCTTTTGAAATCTGACCAATTTCAGGGATATTTTGAGGTCATATGCACTGGATATTAGGATATACTCTAAGGTTGAAGATGCAGTATTTCCAGTGTCATTAGATATACGACATCCAGTACGATCAATAAAAATAGCTAACAACTGGAATGATTAACTAAAAAAAAGTTAACAACTGGTACGCCGTGGTGACTGTTTCACCAGATCTTTATAGGCTAGCATTGCCTCAGTCGAAGCTAAAAGAAATGAAGCAGTTAATGATTCTTTCTCATATTTCTTCTAGGGGTGGGAATTAAAATTTCATGACGTTAGAGATTTGTAAGTTCGGATTTATTTGAAATAGTGAGGGAACGCCATTCCGTCTACCAAAAAAGTAAGGGAACGCCGTTCCCACGCGTTCCCACAGCACTACACCACTGTGTGTGTATATATATATATATATATATATATATATATATATATGTGTGTGTGTGTGTGTGTGTGTGTGTGTGTGTGTAGAGAGAGAGGAAAAAGTTATTTTTCTTGGATTTTACTTTAAATATTTACTAGATTTAACTTCAGTTGGGTAAATATAAGCTTTTGCATATCATTCTTAGTTCTTGGAGAAAAAAGCTATGCAGATTACAAGATTTCCTCCTATCTCCATATCCAGATAAGCGGGCCAACATAAGCACACCGGACAAAAAATTAATCACCCCTCTCAGAATGTACCTAATAACGTGTGACGGCGCCTCTGGCCTTGATAACCGCACGAATCCGGCGAGGCAGAGACTCTACGAGGTTGTGCATGTACTGAACATCGATTTGCTGCCACTCGTTCATCAGCCGGTCCCGAAGTTCCGCCAGAGTCCGTGGGTGTCCATTCCTGCGCTTCACTTTCTGTTTCCAGCCTGAACAACACCTTCGACGCATTCAGGATTAAAGGCTTCATTGGACCTGCGATGTACTCGTCGCCTCCCATCATTGGAGAACAAACAAAACGGGACTCATCGGACCAAATTACACGTTTCCAATCTGCCGCAGTCCGGTTTTTGTGCCTCTGAGCCCATTTATAACGTGCCAATTTGTGACTTGCTGTTAACAGCGGCCTCTTCCGTGTACCCTGCTCCAGATGTCCATCGCATGCAGTTCTCGTCGCAATGTCCTTTCGGAAATTGGTCGCTGGAGAACCTCATTGGTTTCTTGGAGCAATTGTTCTCTGGTTTGAAAACGATTTGCAGTTACTAGACGAGAAACATGGCGGCGGCCCCTATTGTCGGGAATTGTTTTCCGGCCACAGTTACGCCGTCGATTGTCAGTTGATTGCGAACTACACCACTCTTTGTAAACTCGCTGGACAGTACGCGTTGACACACCAACAAATTGGGCTACTTCAGACATTTGTGTCCGTGGGCTCTGCCAAACACGATGGCTCCTTTTTGCCACTGAGTAACGTCTGCCTCACGACCCATTTTGCAGACTATATCCAACACACACTTTGTTCTTCACCACCTCACGAAACAGATCTGATCCTGTGTGCTACGTCACCGCTACTTGTCACTTACCAATGCTACATCAGCGCCCTCTGTGTGACCTTGAACTTCCTACTATCGGTGCTATTAGGGGTGACTAATTTTTTGTCCGGTGTGCTTACAATGCAATGTATATTATATTTTATATATATGAAGTATTTTTCGCTGGGAACATTCAGGGTCCTTTTTGCCTCGTTACGTTACAATTGGACGTAACATTTCAAAATCCTTATACATAATGCTATTAATAATAATTATTCTATTGCAAGGACTAGTTCATCACAAAAATGAGAACTGAAATGCATATATATTGATGCTTAGACATTTTTAAATCTCTAATTGATATTACCAGTTCTTTACAGGAGTCAGTCAACAGTGAATATTATTATTATTTTCTGTCCTTACCCGAAGTGATCAGCTACTTCCAGCCAGGGAGCACACACACACACACACACACACACACACACACACACACACACACACACAAATGAAAGTATGTTTAAATTATTTCTTGAAAGTAGGTATTAATAAAATGTCGTACGACTTTCTACAGAAAAATAATTTTACAGGATTTGACATAAAACTTGGTCCTTTTTTTTCAAGTAAATACAATGAAAACCTAATCTTCACTTTGCTATCTCGAGCGTAAAATGAATTACATCGAATGCAAAACGCTATGAATTTTGATGGGCAAGGCTTACGGCACGTACTTTACACACACACACACCACACACACACACACACACTTCTGCTGACCCATTGACAACACTGAAAGTGAGAGATCACATCATTCAGACAGGATTGTGGTCTTGTGGAACTAAAACGCACTTTCCATTGTATATAATGTAATTGTACAATAATCCTTATTATGTTTTTCGCATGCTAATAATTATAAACTGAACGGTGATTTAAAGGATTTTAACGTCAGTTAAAAGAAGCTCATTCCAAATTCTGATCGCCAGCCCCGCAAAGCCTAGGAAAGCCAGTGCCGCTCCTGGATAAATCAAGGGAATTCCAATGGTTCTTCTTATCTTCGTGAAGATGGAGTCTACAATCCTCAGATTTTATTTAAAAGTTTACAAGAATGTCTGGCCTATGACAACTGCTATAAAATTAAGTTCCCTTTCACTTATTTTAAGTCAGTGATTACCAACGAATGCAGTACCACTCTTCAATGAGCGTTTGTGAAATTTAGAGGTCATTGAGAGTAAGAGGGCACTCTGAGAAAGAACTGAATGACATAAGAACTTAAGTATTAACTCTATTTTAACAATTGTAATGTAATATACTGTAAAATAAATTAGAGCAATAAATATCAATGTATTTATTGTATTGTGATTATATTTGAAATACACTTTCACTAATCATCGTATATTTGCTATATTTTATATTCATGAAGGGAACATTCAAAAATACTGTCTGGTGAAATGTGGCGGTGGCTACAAAAAGGTAGGGAACCACTGTTTTAAGTGGATTCTAAATCATATCATACTTAAGTTTACATAGTGTTAGTCCTGGACTCTTAACTATTGTTACCATAATATGCCTACCAACCTAAATCTATTATGATTTTATTATTTCAAAGGAAAGTACCTAGCCTAGACAAAAATCAGTAGAATTTTAGAAACAGCCTAATTCTTTAGGGTACAGTTCAAGTCAAAATAAAAAGTAGTAATGGGCTAGTTATAGATGACTCTAAGTTGAGCCTTAGAGATGCTGAAAGATCCCAGAGAAATAACATTTAAAACATATAGTCTAAAAATAAATTTACATTATAATTCAACTACATAACGATAATGATAGTGTTAATGTTTATTGGTAGATATTGAAAGCTACGGTACTGCAGTACTATTATTACAAAATAGCGGTGATCCATCCGTGGTTTAATAAAACAAATATAGAGCTACTCAGCAGGGGTAACTACATGATGCAGATAAATACAATCTAAATGACACCTAATTTTGCTTTGATGGATGTACCACTATTATCGGCTCAGATTTAGCCTAACAGTACAAAATATGAATTCAGAACTGGTACTGGTCTAAACATTTTACAAGATGAGGTAAGCGTATTAAAAAAAATTAAAATCCTAGCCATTTTCTTATCTTGAATGTGCTTGTGGGACTAACCTTAATTAAGATATAGTCCATAATTCTTCTTCCACTAGGCTTATTGTCAAACACAAAAATTAGGCCTTGGGCTATACACTAGTTATTTTTCAATAGTAAACCACAGGTCCCTACATGTTCTAAGTTTACTTATTGAATCCTGATCAATTCCCAAAATGACTCCAACCCCAAAACCAAACAACCAATCTTTATTTCAGAATGTGGAAGCAAATGTTCTGCTAGTAGGCCCACTAAAAGAAATAATACTTGGGGTTAACGTCCTTCGTAACAGCTAGGGCTATATGACAGAGGGAACCTACAGTTGTTTAGGGATCCAAAGCAATACCTGTCCAAGGCAGACTCGGCAAAGCATATGAAATCTGAAGTCTGTGACATGGCTCAAACCCAGGACCTTCAGATTAACAACCTACCCTGGTGGGGGGTACTCAGCAAAAAGAACTCCCCACAGATCCAGAAGTAAATGAAAGATCTACAACCTAGTTATTGTTTTAATTATCCAAATCCTACCATTCTAAATTATATCAAGTCTGACGTTGAATAATGACCAGAGCTATAATAACCAAACCTTTCCCTTCCCATTTATATACCTATGTACAGTATGGTCCTTCCTTAAATCTATAGTATTTGAAGTACTACAGTATTGTGTACTAAATCATAATCAAAACTCGCAAGTTGTTCCAGAAATATACAAATAAAATATGAATAGAGCAACTTATTGTAAAATCTGTTCGCTTCTTTAGCTTTCTTGACATCAGCATCACTAATTGCAAGTATGTCACTCCCCTCAATCATCTCAGTGTTACTCTCCTTATTCTTCTATGCCTCTTTTGTAAACTTAATGTCATCATCATCATCATCATCACTGAAATCTGAAACCTGGTCCACATATTTAAAAGGTTTGTTAGCTTCACTGGAACTTCTAGTTACTCTTTTTACCACCTCAGGTTTAGGCTCATTTTTTGTTTAGAAGTCTCTTTTTTCTACACTTTCATTTTTTTTTTTAATTTTTAATGTCATTCACTTTTGAATTTGTTTCTTACACTTCGCTATCCTTTTTATAACTTTCTTTGTCTTTGTATACATCTGTATACTTTTTGGCTGTCGGTGATTAAGTCTTTTTTATCATCACTTTCATCTACATTTTGTATTTCACTATCATCATCTTTACCATGGGCTAAGTTCTGCCCACAAATTGTATGAAGTGGGGGAGTGAGGTAATCATTGAAAGATCAAGTTGAAGCGTCAGGGTATCCAGCGATTAAACATTGACTAAAATCGTAATATTGTCTTCTGATCTCATTTAATATTGGCATGCGGGTGTTATTTCTAAAAAGAGTTGGATGTATTATATAAAACATTGGGAATGTAACTATAATATTTTTTCTCATTACTAATATCGCTGTCATTCAAAGTAGCAGCGGGTAGAGTGTTGTTTTTAGGCTTAAAAAAAAAATATATATATATATATACTGTATATATACACAAGCATTTTAACAATCACATAGAAGCGTTCAGCATCATTCAATGGCATGTATTTTTCTGGACATAGCACTGTCGTGTGTTGAATTCGAATATGAAATTTAGAATGATTACACTGGCCAACAAAATGAAACTTTTTTTTCTCATCACAAACATGATCACACGTTTCTTAATGCACTTTTCGCGCTGATTCCGAATCTGGTTTTATTTTTTTTCTAGCACGTAGAGTTATATAGATACACTGGTTTTGATATTTTTAAGTTTTTGATATTGCTATAAAAAAATTTATGGATGTATAGATCACACTTAGGAATGCTAAACAACAAATACATCATATACCTTATTCAATGTACTTATAAATAAAGAATATATACATTATTTTATTAAAAGCGCTGTGAGTGTGATTTCCTTTTGTAAATTTGGCCTGGATTGTCACGATACAGCATCCAACAATGGTCCGCCATCATGCTTTCATTCCAATATCCTTGGTAGCGCTTCTCCATCATTTGAATATCTTGATGGAAGCGCTCTCCTTGCTCATCACTCACTGCACCAAGGTTTTCAAGAAAGAAATCTATGTGGGAATGCAGGAAGTGAATATTTAACGACATTCGACACTCCATTTCTTTGAAGGCATCAAGGAGGTTCTTGACTCCATCCTTATATATCCATTTGTGAATCCTGACTGCATACCCATAAGCATTCCTATAACTTTTAGATCTCCACAAACATTCCATTGATGACTGTCGTATTTGATTGCCTTAAGTAGTATATCTATATTGTCATATGTCTCTTTTAGATGGACGGAATGGGCAATGGGGATGGATGGCATTATATTACCATTATGCAAAAGAACTGCTTTCAGGCTTCTCTGCGACGAATCAATAAAGAGGCGCCACTCAGATGCCACATACGTCTGAGATATGGCTGTAAATAGTCCATTGATGTCATGGCCATAACAGAGAGGACAGTCTACTGAAAAGAATGCTGTTAATTCAAAATTCCGCTTTCGGTAGTAACTAATACGAACATTGTTCTCAAGTAAATTGTTCTCCTTTAGTCTTGAGGCGAGAAGCTCTGATTTCTCTTTAGACAGCGATAAGTCTCTAACAAGATCATTCAACTGTCCTTGGGTTAACTTTTTAGGCTCTAAATGTCTACCTTCAAAATGTACTCTGGTTCTGTAGATGGTCCGGAAACGCCAGTTGCACCTTCATCACTTTCCATGTCATCTATGATAGAATCTAGCCTATCACTTGGGGGAATTGGAATGGGCAATGTTTTCATCATGTTTTACTGGTCTACGTGCTGAATCCAAGTTTGGATATACAATCTGGTGTTTGTTCTTGGCAGAAAACCCCATTAAGTTCACACTACAAAAATAACAGTCTTCATGATGATCTCTCGGCTCCCTCCATATCATGGGTATGGCAAATGGCATTGAAGCTTTCTTTTTGTTAAGCCAATCACGTAATCCATTTGAACAGCCAGAACAGGTTTGATGTGGCGCCCATGGTTTATCTTGGTCACCTAGATGGCAACCAAAGAATAGCTTGTATATTTTCTTAATGTCGGTTGTAATACTTCGTCGCTGTGTTTTAGTTGTCAACTGGCCGCATACGAAACAGAACTTGTCGGGGTCATTCTTACATTGTCGAGGCCTGTTGACTGACCTGAGCAAACTATAAATTAAAAAAAAATGTACACCAACTTGACACAACAAGTTCTTGGACTGGACTGATCTTTTGACACAAAAAGCACGGCGTTGTTGCCTGAATCACAATGCTGCTAGACGTAAAAGCTCACACCTGAAATACATAAGATGTATAATTAAGATAATTGAAATAAATAAGATGAATAAACTAAAAAAACACAATAAAATAAACACAATCAAATGTTGAAATATTAGTATTTTGCCTATTTAAAATGGTTAAATCTGTGTTTTTATATATATGCCTTCATCTTGAAAACTATACGTGCTATCCAGCCAACACAAATTTTACTCTGATGAAAAATCTTTGTTGACCAGTGTTATTAATTGTTACAAATTATTTTAAAAGGGAACAAAAATATCTGAATCTTAATATAAAAATTTTATAAATAATTATTTTAAAATGGAACAAAACATCATAACCGTTACTTTTGTGAAGGTGGCGGCCAATTAGGGGTAGATCTACGAGATTTAAAACACGATCTTGGTCACCAGTCTCGTTTCTGGGGTCCTGAAGAAGGTTGTTGTGTTAAAAATGTGATTTGTGATTTAAAATTTATTTAACTTAAAGTTTTCTCCACGATCCGGTGTTAAATTATGAATTTACGCTCGCTTTCTCCCGTTATTATTATTGTCCTAATTAAAATAAACCAGTAAATAATGATAATCGTTATTTCCCACCCCCTCTCTTTCTTCAAAGAAAATGTCGGCTGCAGGCTCCACGTCTCAGTTGAGAACCTGCCACGCTACCGTCTGCTGTTTAAAGAATACAGAAGTCAGTGTAAAATAAGTATTAAGAGTGAAAATAACGCAGATAACGTAAAATTAAAGAAAAATAAATAAAAATTTAATTAAAGACGTTTCACGACAGCACTTGAGCAGTCATAAATGGTTACGAAGTGTAGGAGAAGAAGAACGGTAACAACTCACCCCTCCACCAAATCTTACAAATGAGGCGAATATATATATATATAATTTGATTTTTCATTAAAAATGTATTTGTATTAAATACACAGTTTGGTTTGTGGGCGCAGTCATCACAGAAGTACTCGGTATTCACAATCATATATACAGGGTGTTTATAAAGTCCCTATCTATTTCGTTGAATTAACGATTTTTATTTATTTTTGTTGCAGATCTCTATGAAAATGAATGTACAAGAACGGGTGATGGTGGTGACACTTCGGATTAAAGGAAAGAAATGCAAAGAAATTAGAGAGAGGTTTGAAAGAACATTTCACAAGCCAGGTCCTACAGACAAGACAATTCAGGATTTGCTTAATAAATTTAAAAGAACGGGATCCGTTCATGATGAGTCAAGATCTGGACGTCCAAGTGTCTCTGAGCATGCTGTAAATGCGGTACATAATGTTATCGATGAACATCCAAGCATGTTAATTCGCACCACATCACGTAGACTCGGGATACCCAAATCAACTGTCCACAAAATTTGAAATCGACGTTGAAGAAGAAGTGACCACATTCAGGTGCTTCATGAGAGGATTATCCAAAGCGAAGTGCAATGTGTGTCGATCTTGTTGAACACATTCAGAAGGAAAATTAATGGACCACATTCTCTTCGGTGATGAAGCAACTTTCCACACGTGTGGAAGGGTTAATTGCCATAACTGCTGCATATGGGCTAATGAAAAGCCAGTTGATTTGATTTCTATCAATGGGAATAAGATTCTCCTAAAGTTATTGTCTGGTTGGGTATAACCAAATCTAAGATTTACAGGCCTTTTTTCTTTGCTGAAGCTACAGTTCCAGGGCACCTTGTCATTACGCAAACATTGTTCGGGAGTACCTAAATGAACGATTTCCAAATCGGTGGATCGGACGTGGAGGCAACAGGCCCTGGGCGGCTCGATCTCCTGACCTCACGCCCTTGGATTTCTTTGCATGGATTTGTATTAAATCAAACATCTATCAAACGAGGGTTACAGATCTGCAAGATTTACGTGCTCGTATCGTAACAGCAGTTACAAAAATAACCCCTGTCATGCTCAAAAATGTGTTTCACAATGCTGCTGACAGATTCGAACTCTGTAGAGATACTGATGGTGGTCATGTAGAATTATATACTTAAGTATTCATTAAATGTATGCCTTCTATTATATTGTTATTAATTTTACCCTTTTTGCTACGTTTTCACTGAAATAGATAGGGACTTTATAAACGCCTAGGGTTGCCAGACGTCCCGTATATACGGGATTGTCCCACATTTCACTACTTTGTCCCGTTGTCCCCGAAAAGTTCGTCGGGACGCCTAATTGTTCCGTATTTGAGTGACCTTGTAAAAAATCCTCAATCATGAGCCTATTTACGGCTACATCATTTGTTATACTGTATGAGGTCTTCCGAAGCAAAACTAGCACAAGCGCCATCCGAGGCAAAAAATGAGTTATATCCACTGAGAGGTTCTTCAGACCGTATACTATCATATGGTAATGGATGAATTGCAGAAACGCCAATGTTCGTATGGTCGAAAGTCCGCGAAAAATAATGCGTTATCTTTGTCCGAAGGTCACATAACTTTCAACGCGTTTTCTGACGATTAAAAAAAATGGCGCTTGTGCTACTTTTGCTTCGGAAGGCCTCATATGTTTATTATCAATTAAGAAATGCCAATAATATATTAATAACTTTTACAGTTTTACTTAAATAAACTGATTTTGAAAAGTTGTTGAAAGCCATCCCGCAAGTTGAGGGATGGCTTTCAGCGACTTGGTTGAGCGGTGACGTACCGTACTCCTAAAATACGTATAGACCTATAAACAACAATTTTTAATCAATTTGATTAGCCTTATATGAACTCAGAAATTTTCTGTGATGACCGATGACGTGTAATACATTGCATGATAAAAAAAATTCTTGAAAAAGAAAATTCAGTTTTCTTACTATATATATAATTTAATTCACTATATTATCATGTTTATCTGGCAACTGCGCATGGTGCATGTCGCATGAGTTGGAGTCAAGTGCATGCAGCATCTCAGTAGTGTCGAAGTTCAGTTTGCAACTTACTGCAATGTGACGGTGCTTTTTGTTTTTGTGTTACTGAAAGAATACTGTTTACTCATTATGCCAAAACGCAGTTGTGTGTTTAATGACGATTACTTTAAAGAGTGGAATTTTATTAAGAGGGGGGAAGGGGAATAATGAGCTGAATGCAAGTTATGTAGATCAGTTTTTAGTATTGCTCACGGCGGAAAGTCAGACATTTTACAGCACATCGCCACGCGCAAGTATAAATTAAGCATATCTTCTGCAGGATGTTCAAAGTCCATGATATTTGTTTTGTAAAAAATGATTCTGTTGAAGAATCTAAAATCATTACTGCTGAAGTTACTATGGCTTTTCACACTATTAAACATCATCACTCTTTCAACTCGACTGATGCGCAAATAAACTGTGCCCAGCTGTCTTTTCCGATTCCAAAATTGCTAGCAAGTATTCATGTGGTAACTAAGTCAACAGCCCTTATTAAAACTGTATTAGCCCCACATACTGTTCAGGAAACTGCTAAAGAATTAATTGACTCGCAGTACTATGGAATATCTACTGATGCAAGTAACCACAATGCTGAAAAAGTTTTCCCATTAATTGATCAATATTTTACCCGTGAAAAAGGTATGCAAGTCAAATTGTTGCGCGTGTGTTCCTTGCCTAATGAAAAATCTGAAACTATTGCGGAATTTTACAAAGAAACTCTACAAAATTTAAGTATTGATGCCACAAAATGTGTTGCTTATTGCGGAGATAACGCTAATACGAATTTTGGTGGGCGTCTTCGGCATGAAACGAATAATGTGTTCACAAGACTTAAAAATAGTGTGAATGAAAACTTGGAAGGAATTGGGTGTCCAGCTCACGTGCTGCATAACACAATGCAGTCTGCCTTTGATATTCTTTCTACTGATATTGAAGTGATTGTTGTGAAACTGTTTTCTCACTTCAGCATCTACACTGTGCGAACTGAGCGTCTCAAAGATTTTTGTCAGTTTATTGGCGTAGAATATCAAGCAATTCTTTCCCACTCAAAAACACGGTGGCTTTCTTTAGCAAATGCAGTGGAAACGATCCTCAAACTCTACGATGCACTAAAATCTTATTTTCTTTCTGAATAAAAGGATCCTAAAATATTGGTAACATTTTTTAATGATCCATTGAGTGAAGGCTATCTATACTTGGTCCACAGTCTGATGAGTGTGTTCAACAGAAAGATCTTACAAATTGAAGGAGGAGAAAAAAGTGTTATCGAGGTACTGTCTATTTTACAGGAGACTGCCGAATGCGTAAAAGAGAGATTAGAAGCAAAATTTATATCACTAAGTGTAAAATCCATATTTCGTAAGGATGAGTTACTGAATCAATGGAAAAGAGATTCCGGTCAGAAGTAGAATGTTTCTATCAGACGGGTTATGATTACCTAATAAAATGGATTTCTCCCCTCAAACACTTCGACACACTTGCATGGATGTGTCTAAGTAAAATTCCAACTTGGGAACAACTTGAGAACACCTGTATTTACCTCATGGAAGAAGGAATAGAAGTAAACGATAATCAGCTTTTCAGTCAGTGGAACATTCTAAAGAAAATCACAAGAGAGGAGCTCGATTCTAATGCAGAAAATTGGAATAAGAAGCTCTGTCACGAGAAGTGGTCAGATATTCTTCAACGAAATGAGTTCTGAGAACAATTCTCTCAATTGCTACTCATCTGTCAATTTATATTTAGTATTCCTGCCCACAATGCACATGTCGAGCGCATTTTCTCATTAATGACAATACAATGGAGCAAAGAGAGGAACCGACTGGAAATTTCTACAGTGGAGGCAATTTTGCAATGCCTAGTAAATTTAAATATGAACTGCAATTAATTTTATCATTAGATGCTTCAAAACAAGCAATTGCAGAAAGATGCAAAATCTTAAGAAAAATACAACTGAACCGATGCATCGATTGTAACCCTGGGTCCAAGTCTTCACCACATATATTTGTTCTACATTTTCAGTACCGTACTGTACTTATTCATTGTACTCTCTCTGTCTCTCTCTCTCTCTCTCTCTCTATATATATATATATATATATATATACTCCTGCCCACAATCCTCTCCAAAAGTTGTCCCGTATTTTTAATTCCAAAATATGGCAACCCTATTTAAAACATCCTGTGTGTATATATATATATAATTATTGAGTTTGTTTGACCTCCTTCGCAACATCTAAGGTCATATGACGGAGGGGACCTACATCTTTACGTGGGATCCGAACCACGGGTCGCTACATAATCTGGACGCGGAGGACGGTCTCCCATCCAACTACTACCCAGACCCAATGGCGCTTAACTTCGCTGATCAACGGGAAGCGGTGTTACGACATTGGCTACGACGTAGTCCATATATATATTTATATATATATATATACATATACATATATATTTTTTTTTCTTTTGTCTGTCTATGCTGAAGGTTAGTTTAAAAGTTTGGTTTATTATTGTACTATAAAGATTGAGGACAGAGGTTCGATTCCTGATGGTGTAACATCACTGTTATGCCTAAGACAGGTTTCAATGGTGGCCGCTAAAGTTCAGAGTATGACGTTACACACACACACACACACACACACACACACACACACACACACACACACAGATATATATATACACAGTAGACCCTCAACATTCGCGAGAGTTACGTTCGTCGAAAAGCTCGCGAATGTTGATACCTTAAGTCAATGGGAAAAATGACTTAAATGAGGTTTGGTACCTGGCAAGGAATTGAAATGAAAATTTACAAATGTTAATCAAGATTTATAATAAACATTTAAGAATACAATACCAGTGCGTATACAAAATGGTAACAATATTATAGTGAAGCTTCATGAATTCAATCCGACTCCTCTAAAGTTGGAAAAATTGTGGTAGTGCCTGAGGTACTTGCAGTTGGAGAGCCAAGAGAGGGGGTTGATGCAGGGATTATGGGCTGGAAAAATCTGGTTATAAGAAGTTGCTTGCCGTTTTTTGCAATTCTCTTTGAATTTCAGGGTATGGGCGGAATGCATTTTCAATCTCGCTTAAATTTAAAGCTCCTTTCCATAACAGGATCGCACTCCACCACTTTGTCTGTTAATGCTCGCTGCAGTTTCATAATTTCAGCTAGAGTTTTTGGATTGAGAGTAGACTTCACAGCATCATCCTTCTCTTCTTCACTGTCGTCTTCATTGTCTTCATTGATGAGCTCTTCCAGGTCCTCTTCAGTCAACTCCTGTGTGTGTGACTCGATCAGCTCCTTCACCTCTGTTGTCTGCATATCTGCATGTCTAACACTTCTAATTTTTCAATTAAATGCATCACATTTTTCTTCCTTTTTGGACAGAAGCACATGAACCACTTTTTTTACGCTTTGGAGGCATGATTTAGATCACACAACGGGAAATACTGTAAAAATAAAGATTCAGTAAAAATCTAAATTCGCAGTAGCAGTGATACTTTCGACAGTCAAGCAGTAAATAACATCTGGTGGGAGGTGTTGACGATTTCAGAAACTAGAACAGGAGTGCACCCTAGCGGCCAATTCGCGAATTTGTGAACCCAATCTGTCGCGAATGTTGAAGAAGTATACAATAAGTAAATCGCGAATGTTGAACTCGTCGCGAATGTTGAAGGTTTACTATATATATTAGAGCGGAGTGAAACCAGACAAAAGTTTTCTTTCCATATTGTGGTTTTAACTAGAGAAACAAAGAAAACTAAAATAATATTCTAGAGTATCTTGAACTACCCCATTTTTGCCAAAATATGAAATGGGTGTCGTAACTGCGTTTACGATGG
This sequence comes from Bathynomus jamesi, assembly GCA_023014485.1. Lineage (NCBI taxonomy): Eukaryota > Metazoa > Arthropoda > Malacostraca > Isopoda > Cirolanidae > Bathynomus > Bathynomus jamesi. The sequence goes on from JAJOZX010008755.1 coordinate 112,526, forward strand.
TTTATAACTGATTCTTGGCTATGTTGTGGGGGAAACAAATAGCTATAACCCACACAAAACTTAAAAATATATCTTCTGCAAATAATTTTCAGGTTATTTAATGAATTTCTATTTACTTTTTCTTTTCTGGATTAATGACATTCTCAAATTTAGTGTTTTGTTGCAAGGAATATAAAGAAACAAGGAAAGAAAAATAACCATTTTTCAAAAATTTGTTTTATTAAATATATATATAGAGTATAAAAACACATAGCAAGTGAGTACACAAATGGTGACTGCAAAAAACAACCTTAACTATTCGAATAAAGAAGGCAAACTTTTAGGAAAATCCTTTTTGGTTTCTCAGTCTGCCATCAGACGACGTAAAATCATTCTAACTCTGATAAAACTATTTCGTGCTTCAAACCCAAATACCAAACTGAGTTAAACAACATTGCCAGAAGAGTAGTTTCCGGGTGAGCAAAGTATGCATTTCGGGATATACTATACTTCTTAACACTTTCTACTGACTCTTCAGATAAATGCTTCACCCTATTAATAGCAGAAAACACATGCCTTGGGCCATCTGTGCAATTAGGTCTACACTTGATGTCAAACCAATTAGGACCATAATTTGTCACAATGAAGTGTGTTATTGTGCAAAGTTTCTTTGTTGGTTTCACTGTTGAAACATAAAGCCTACAAACCCTATTAGCAAGCGTTAACCGTCTAGCATGACTAAGGGGACCTGGCTTTACATGACCAAGGTGTTTATCAACTGTACCATCTCTGATTGCTGAAATAATGCGGTACAAGTACTGCTGATCTCCACTAAGATCATCAACACTGTGTTATGGTAGATATAATAATTCTTTACCACTAGTTATAGGTTCGAATTGTACTACTAGATTGCTTTCACAAAACTGAATGGCTTTACCAATAGGACCAACAAAGGTACTTAACCCAGATGTTGTACCATCCAATGTTTCAAAAATATGTTTTAGAGGTAATTCATTTGTATGAGGCATACAAATGAACCATTGAAATGACCTACCAAGAGCTTTCTCCATAACATGAATCACACCTCCTTTATAACCATTGTTGGTATTTGTGCTATCACACTCTCACAGCCTATTACAGCTATATCATTTTGTAGATGTCTCTCTTTAATAACTGGCAATACTGAATTTGCTATGTCTGCAGCCTTACTCGATGCTGGTGTCTGATGGGGTGTCCGGACAACTGTCCCCTGGACAACCGCCCCCCGGACAATTGCCCCCAACAACCGCCCCCCCGGACAATTGCCCCCGTAGGAAAATCGCCCCCCAGATTATTGCCCCCCATAAGTAAATAAAAATTAAATAGAAATTAAATTTACGTTTAAAAAATGGCAAGCTAAAACAATATTTAACAACATTATTGCCAATTCTTGCTTAATTTTGCTTGTAGCCTGAAAAAAAATTATATTTTATAAGTTAGCAATATTTAACAAAAATTTTTCCAATTATTGCTTGATTATTTATAATAAAATTATGAAGTTTAGCTACTTAATTTTATTTAAACAGTTGGCAAGACTTATTGTATTTCATATATACTATGGATTAATTAATTATATTTAAACAGTTGGCAATACTTATTGAAAGGTCGTTTTGAAAGTCATAGTTGGTGGTTAGGTTAGGTTAGGTTAGGTTTGCTTTTTATAAATATTAATAAATTTAATTCCTATTTAATTTTTATTTACTTATGGGGGGCAGTAGTATAGCCGAAAAAAGGGAGACAGAGAATGGATCAATTTGAAAATTTTCCCCCTCACCGTCCTTCATGGAGGTCCTCCACCGTCCTTCATGACGGTCCCTCCTTTATGAGGTGTCCTTCATGGTTCTTAAAAAAAAAAAAAGGGGGAAAAAAAATAAGAGGGGAAAAAAAATTAAGAAAGGACTGAGCCTCGCCTTCCTCCTTCAAAAAAGTTCTTTCATGAGGCAAACAAGAACAAACATGCAAATACATACATACATTCAAGTACTTTCTGTTCAGGCAAATTCCGCCCGACAGTAGAAATGAAAACTTAAAATGAATATCTGAAAGGTTTTAATAAGCCTAACCAGATTGCGCATCAACACATCCAATTTTCGTCTGTTAACAAATTGCGAACAATACATAAATCAAAATCAGATTGAACATATTTTAAATCGAAAAACAAGTTCTTTGTTTAATATCTGTATTATGAAAAATAAAATGAATATTTATTATTTTAATTTAAATAAATTAATTTCTCTCTTTTTAAGGGAAACTGGCTTATTTTCAAACGAGATGACCTTCAAATACAATATATACTTATAGGACACGCATATTTGTTTATTTACTTTTAAATATGTAGTTTTCTGTTATTTACATCGCTATATACCATTACATTCACTTTCACATGCCATCTTCTGGTATATGAATTAATAATTTTACCGTTCATCAAATTTCGTTATAAAATTACATGTGTTAAAAGAACAAGTTGCGTAACGATGCTTTAAACTAAATCACCAAAGTTGTTTTCCTCCTCTAAACATCCACTTAAATATTATTACTAATATTGATTTATTGTATTATTACATATATATATATATGTGTACACGTGTTAAGAGTATTTAAATTAAATATATTGATTTCAATTCCCTTCGTAATAAAAGCATCTGGCAACTATACCCCCAATCTTGCCATATTTCTCTCACAGTAACTGTCTTCAGAGTAGTTAAGTTTAACTTTCTTTTATCGACTATTAGTTGCTACTAATCTTGTTATTATTATTATTATCATTGTTTTTTATATATATTATATATATATATATTATATTATATATATATATATATTATATATATATATATATATATATATAACATCCAAATAAGTAGGTTCGGGTAAAAAACTTTCTTATTAGGTGCAATTAAAGAAAACGGGGTGTCGAATTTGTGGGGGTTCGCAATTTTAATTAGATTCAGTATTAAAAATAAGCAGCTAGGTGTTATAAATTTATAAATTTATAAATTTAGTTAAGTTTAACTTTCTTTTATCGACTATTAGTTGATAATCTTGTTATTATTATTATTATCATTGTTTTATTTATATATATATATATATATATATATATATATATATATAACATCCAAATAAGTAGGTTCGGGTAAAAAACTTTCTTATTAGGTGCAATTAAAGAAAACGGGGTGTCGAATTTGTGGGGGTTCGCAATTTTAATTAGATTCAGTATTAAAAATAAGCAGCTAGGTGTTATAAATTTATAATAATAATAAATAAGTAAATAAATAAGTATTATTAATAGTTAAAACATGTATTACAATGTTAAACAATATTAATGGACAATATTAAGCAATATTAGTGGACATTAGTCCTAGATTTTGTTAGTATGCCAATATTAATCGGGGTTTCAGCTTCGTTTTAAACAAATTTACATTCACAATATTTTTTATATCGGCATGCAAGTCATTCCATAGTTTCAATCCAATGAAAATGGGTAGTTTTTGAGATGAAGACAACCTAGGTATAACAAGCATTGATCTATTTCTGGTCTGATACGAATGGATTTCTTGTTGAGTTACAAAATATCTATTTACCCATTGCAAATTAATGATTTTGTTCTTACACTTGTAAATAAAAATGAAATGTGCCAGTTTGGTTATATCGTTGAGCTTTAGTAGGTTTAACTCTTTAAATAAAGCACTAGAGTGATCAAGGAAATCAGCAACAGATAATAACCTTATTGATCGTTTTTGGATGACAAAGATACCATTTAAAGCGTTGTTAGCGGAGTTTCCCAAACAAGGGAGCAGTATGTTATATAAGGAAGAACAAGAGTATGATAAAGAGTCAATAAAACTTATTTTGGGACTACATTTCTAAATTTAAACATTATAGAAACGCTCCTTGAAATATTTTTCGCGATTTAATTTACATGATCACTCCATTGCAAATTCTTATCTAGTATTACACCAAGAAATTCTGTTACAGCACAAGCCTTTATGGCGATTTCATTAACATTAAGTTCATCAAGATATACATTTCTTTTATTAGTAAAAATTATGAAATTTGTTTTACTAGTATTTAGGAAGAGTTTATTGGCGGTCAACCATTTCATTACACTGATGAATTCTGAATGAGATATATTCTTAGCTGTATTAACATTTTTGCAAGAAAAAGAGACAGTTGTATCATCTACAAACATTATGAAGTTCAGTATATTTGATGAACGTGGAAGGTCATTTATATATAATAAAAATAACAGTGGACCCAGAACTCAGCACTGTCGCACACCATGCTTGACAGGCGCTTTAGTTGTGCAAACCTTATTTACTGATACAAAATGATATCTGTTGGACAACAACCAAATAAGTAGGTTTCTCCAAAAAAAAAAAAAAATTCTCATTTCCAGTTAATAGAAAACGTGGAAAGGTTTTTAGGAGGCATAACTCTGGTATTTAGCATCATTGCAGGTTGTTGACTAAATATAGCACCAGTCCTTCATGAGGCAATACCACCAAAGAAGTTCAAAGCACATCTTCAACAATAATTCAAGTAAGGATCTTTCACTACATGGTCGCTTTCGTTTATTTTAGCAAACCTGAAACTTAAATACTCTCAAATTCTGAATGCTTTATACAACAAGAGGAAGAAATCGTAACTTCTCTCAAAACTGTCCTAATTCCATTATTCTAAATCCACATATTCTCTGCGATATATATATATATATATATATATATATATATATATATATATATATATATATATATATATATATATATATATAATATATATACACACAGTACTTACTTATGTCTGTTGATTTTTACCCATTCTTCAACAGAATGTACACCATTTTTCTGTTGCAAGCTAGAAGTCGGGTATACGAGCAAACTGTATTATTATTATTAGTAGTAGTAGTAGTAGCAGGGGTAACAGTAGTTTAAAACTTATCCTCACTTCTACACATCTCTCTTTCATAGCAAGCCTAAATCACCTAAGCTATCCGCTGAAGCAGGAGTCACGCCAAACTATTTTACATCGAAAGCATTCTAACATCTACATAATAACAGAAATGAGCCCGCATATACAATATACGAGTTTACCCATTTGGTTAACACCACAATGCTTTTGTATCACTCATTACCTATCTGTATTACCTAAAAATTAGCTAGCTAGTTGTCAACTAGCGATCAAAATAATGTAATGTGCAAATTTTTAGTTTGGAACCGACCTTAAAAGCTCGGTCCCAAACGCACAGTCACACACACACACGCACACATTCTTTCAGAAAAGGGCATATATATATGTACACACACACAAGCACCACACACACACACACACACACATATATACACCATCCCAAATTTTTAGTGTTCCGTTCGATGATTCATCATTTCACGAAGGTTAAGCTTGTTCCCCCCACTCTCTCTCTCTCTCTCTCTCTCTCTCTCTCTCTATATATATATATATATATATATATATATATATTATATATGTATACTTAAATAATTTATGTATATTATATATAAACATGTAAATATAAAATATGCATAATATAAAGATTTTATACAAAGTAAATGACTAACAATAAATAACGTATTATGAATCAAACTGTGGAATGACATCTCGATCTCAAAGGGTTTTAATTTACATTTCCCTCAAAAACTGTGATTAATAGAAGAAAAACGTGTTTTCATTTTTGTAATCAGGGTAAAAAGAACATAAGAATCACACACACACACACACACACATATATATATATATATATATATATATATAATATATACACAGTACTTACTTATGTCTGTTGATTTTTACCCATTCTTCAACAGAATGTACACCATTTTTCTGTTGCAAGCTAGAAGTCGGGTATACGAGGAAACTGTATTATTATTATTATTATTATTATAGTAGTAGTAGTAGTAGTAGTAGTAGTAGTAGTAGTAGCAGGGGTAACAGTAGTTTAAAACTTATCTTCACTTCTACACATCTCTCTTTCATTGCAAGCCTAAATCACCTAAGCTATCCGCTGAAGCAGGAGTCACGCCAAACTATTTTACATCGAAAGCATTCTAACATCTACATAATAACAGAAATGAGCCCGCATATACAATATACGAGTTTGCCCATTTGGTTAATACCACAATGCTTTTGTATCACTCATTACCTATCTGTATTACCTAAAAACTAGCTAGCTAGTTGTCAACTAGCGATCAAAATAATGTATGGGCAAATTTTTAGCTTGGAACCGAGCCTTAAGCTCGGTCCCAAACGCACAGTCACACACACACACACACACACATTCTTTCAGAAAAGGCATATATATATGTACACACAAGCACCACACACACACACACACACACACACACACACACACACACATATATACACCATCCCAAATTTTTGTGTTCCGTTTGATGATTCATCATTTCACGAAGGTTAAGCTTGTTCCCCCCACTCTCTCTCTCTCTCTCTCTCTCTCTCTCTCTATATATATATATATATATATATATATATATATATATATAAAAATGTATACTTAAATAATTATATGCATATTATATATAAACATGTAAATATAAAATATGTATAATATAAAGATTTTATACAAAGTAAATGACTGACAATAAATATCGTATTATGAAGCAAACTGTGGAATGACATATCGATCTCAAAGGGTTTTAATTTACATTTCCCTCAAAAACTGTGATTAATAGAAGAAAAACGTGTTTTCATTTTTGTAATCAGGGTAAAAAGAACCTAAGAATCACCCATATTTAGCAAATGGAGAAAAACTTTGTTGATCAATGTTATGATGTGATAAATATGTGCATTTGTACATTGTGGCAAGACCATAGTTCATGTGACAAATATTAATAATACGAAGAGTCGCTAGATTACATTTGACAGCTCAAATACTAAAGATAGAAATGGAATTAACAGGAAATAGTACAACAATGTCGGATGTAAGTACAGCCACAGTCAGACGTCTTTATATCATGAATCCCATAGCTTACGAAGATATATATATATAGTTTTACAATCATGTTCTAAATCAATTATTCAGCCGTTAATGTTCTCATATTTGCTGAAATAAATTTCTAATAATAAAATTTTTATAAGTTTATACATCTCAATTTTGTGTTTATGTACAACACTTTTTGGGAACAGTTGGACGGAGAAAACCATATATAAAGATTTCACATGTTCCCCGACTCATTTCTATATATATATATATGTTAAAATTTGAATACACACATATGAGCGTGTAACAACATAGTATGAGCCTTATCAAGCAATTATACGACGCTGGAAAAAATAAGTAATTAGATAAATATAAATGAAAAATGTAGACGGAAATGGAACGATTTGAGAATCTCCCCGTCAAGAACCACTTACGAATTTATGAGTTATACATCTACTAGAGTTTCTGGTAGGATGATGGCTTCATACTCTTTTACAATGTATATTTGAGAATAAAGGGGGATCATTCTAGCCTAAACATCCAAAAACCGTACAGCAGAGATCACCCCTACAAACAGACGACATTTTGTAGAGGCCTAAACTACATGAACAAGCAGGAGCCCCCAAATAAAAGTTCACATACTTCATGCTCGTAGAACCATGTAGTTTTATAATGCTAATACATGAATGATAATTTATCAGACTGTTTTCGCGACTCTTTCTGTTTTACCCTAAATTCTTCCACGTGTATAACTATACGGTACTGTATGTTGTGATAAACATTCTTTGACAAACTTTTCAATGCATACATCCTATCGCTGGATGCATGTAAAACTCAAATTCGCACGCTTTTCACGCATTTCTGTTGCATTATCACCCGGCTGTAGCATTTAGGACAGCGTTTTTCATGGATTAATGCGAGACCCCAGTGCATCCTCAAAATCATATTGTCAGAATTTACGAGTATATATAAACATAAGAACAAATAAATTCCATATAGGCTACTGCTGATCAAAATAATAATCAAAACACTACAAATACATAATGTTGTGAAACCTATAATAAAATAAGTTTACAAAATAGTTGCTAATTATAAGCCATCAAAATTTCAATAAAATTAAGCATGTACGAATTACTTCTCAAACTCTAAGTTTTAAACATTGCGTTTCATGGCATCATGCATCTTCTACAACACACACACACACACACACACACACAACACACCGCACGCACATTAGCTTTTCTGAGTTGGTTCGAGGTCTGTGAGCCTCACAAAGGTACACCTTTCTTAATGCACGAAGGTCACATTCATACTGAATACACCCTGGTGTAGGATTTATATTATCATTATGAAATGAAGTTCATTCCTAACTATGGTCTCAGAGTTAGATAATTGTTCTCAGTAGTAGCTAGGTGTTAGTAAAGCTATTTATATGTTAATGAACTTCCTGATGATTAGATATTCTGTATTGTATATTTTGTACCAAAATATATTTTCCCTATCTCATCTATCTGAACATGGCTTATAACAGGGTTTGATGAAACCTTTATATCAGATTTTGTTCGTGATTAGAAAGTGGCGTTAAAATACTCGTAGCTAAAAGTAAAAAATCTGGAAAATATTTGTGAAGGAATGTTCATAGGAAATTTCGATATTGTAAAGTATTAAAGTATATATATATATATATATATATATTATGCAGGAAGGAAGAGCCAAGGGCAAATGTTCGCAAAAGCGCCCCTCCCATAGAAGAGAGCCAAAATCAACGTCCGTGATTTTCGAGAGGCCTAGGCACGATGCGTTTGAAAGATGGGGGTCATAGACAGGAGGAAAGGCGGATTGAGGAAGATTTTTCCAGAGTTCACTGGTTGAGTAGATGAAAGACTGAAAATGCCGATTAACCCTTGTATTAGCTAGTTGAATAGAAAAGGAATGAGAAAGTGTAGAAAGTCTGGTACTGCTTGCTCTCCTTAAAGGAGGAGGCATGAAGTTTTAGAATTTAGAAGAGCAATGTCCGTTACGATAGCGATAGTGAAGAGAGAGTGAGGTAACATTGCAGCAAAGAGAGAGAGAGAATGAAGACAATCAGTAAGAGGCGGGGAACTGATGAGATCGTCTCATCAGTTCCCCGCCTCTTACTGATTGTCTTCATTCTCTCTCTCTCTTTGCTGCAATGTTACCTCACTCTCTCTTCACTATCGCTATCGTAACGGACATTGCTCTTCTAAATTCTAAAACTTCATGCCTCCTCCTTTAAGGAGAGCAAGCAGTACCAGACTTTCTACACTTTCTCATTCCTTTTCTATTCAACTAGCTAATACAAGGGTTAATCGGCATTGTCAGTCTTTCATCTACATATTTAAAAGTAAATAAACAAATATGCGTGTACTATAAGTATATATTGTATTTGAAGGTCATCTCGTTTGAAAATAAGCCAGTTTCCCTTAAAAAAGAGAGAAATTAATTTATTTAAATTAAAATAATAAATATTCATTTTATTTTTCATAATACAGATATTAAACAAAGAACTTGTTTTTCGATTTAAAATATGTTCAATCTGATTTTGATTTATGTATTGTTCGCAATTTGTTAACAGACGAAAATTGGATGTGTTGATGCGCAGTCTGGTTAGGCTTATTAAAACCTTTCAGATATTCATTTTAAGTTTTCATTTCTACTGTCTGGCGGAATTTGCCTGAACAGAAAGTACTTGAATGTATGTATGTATTTGCATGTTTGTTCTTGTTTGCCTCATGAAAGAACTTTTTTGAAGGAGGAAGGCGAGGCTCAGTCCTTTCTTAATTTTTTTTCCCTCTTTTTTTCCCCTTATTTTTTCCCACCTTTTTTTTTTTTTTAAGAACCATGAAGGACACCTCATAAAGGAGGGACCGTCATGAAGGACGGTGGAGGACCTCCATGAAGGACGGTGAGGGGGAAATTTTCAAATTGATCCATTCTCTGTCTCCCTTTTTGCGGCTATACTACTGGGGGCAATAATCCGGGGGGCGATTGTCCTACGGGGGCAGTTGTCCGGGGGGCGGTTGTCGGGGGCAATTGTCCGGGGGGCGGTTTCTGGGGGCGGTTTTCCGGGGGGCAGTTGTCCTAGCACCGTCTGATGGGTAATATACTCCCCAATTGGTTCAGCAATTATTACATAGTGTTCTTCACTCTTCTTTTCACTGTACCACCTATCATTGACTTTTACTTTACTTAAAATCTGATCCTTTCGACCATCGAAGTATATGGAAGTAATAGGATTCATTTTATCACTTTTCAATGTTTTTCGAAGTCTCTCTTTCTCTCCGCACTTTACTTCTGTCTATTACGAGATGGTCATCTTCTTTGGTGATCATACCAACGTCTATCAAAGTTGCAGTTGCAATAGCAGCAGTAGCACGATCTGATACACCAAATCTATCTGCCTGCATTGCAACATGCCGCAAAGACATTCTTATTTGGCTTCCAGTATTTTCAAAACCACAGTCTTCAGTTTTCATTATTCCATTGTCACTGTCTTCATCTGAAGAATTTTCTACTGAGCTCAAAGATTGAACTTCAATGCATACCTAATTTTAGTGTGCAGTGATAACCAATTTGCGCAATAATAATTTCAATTTGTGCAGTGATAAATTGAAAATCTGCGCAGTGATAAATTAGGTTCTATATCCGATATAGAACCTAATGTATCACTGCACAGATTTTCAATTTATCACTGCACAAATTGAAATTATTACTTCGCAAATCGGTTATCACTGCACAAATTGAAATTATTACTTCGCAAATCGGTTATCACTGCACACTAAAATTAGGTATGCTTCAGTGGAACACTTGATGGTTTTCTTTTCTTTACTTACTTGCTCTGAGAGCTTCCTCTTGTAACTCTTTCGTAAAATTTGTGTGGCATGCACATCTACACTACCTATATACATTTTACGATCATTCCTCTGATCAAGTGGAAACTAATTCCTCTTTTGGTACTTTTTTAGCTCTCCGACATATGTAATCTATGTGAATTTCTTCACAATCATCACTGCATCCTATGTCTGTATGAGATTTTAAACTACATTTATAGGCACATATATCAAACAAATTACTGAGACTATTCATATATTAATTTTTTAGTTTCACTGATGTTTCTGATCTATTCAACGTTGCTCCTCTTTCTATAAATCTTGCTACCTTTTGAAACAGCTTTTTCCTGAACTATGGGGATTAATGCGTGCTGCAAAAGTTTTAGTAGCTCCCGAGTTATTTGGCTGATGATTGGTTTGTTAGCTGTATTTTTCCTTTCTTTGAGATAAAGTACCGAGCCACTTATAAATTAGTTGGCAAAAGATTATGAGCCAACTTTTTAGGAGTTTCAAACATACAGTGTTACTTAGAATGCCTTGTGCTCACAAATTTTTTCCTTGCTGAATAGCATGGGGAACTTCAAAGTGTAGATGCTGCTGCATGGAAAGCTGTTGGTGTAGAGTTGTTGCAAGAGGGATGTTGCTAGCTTGATGTGAACAAGGATGGTGTTTCAGTTGTGGAGACACTAGTGTGTGGGATGCTGATTCCATCTCTGCTCTTCTATAGGTGAATTGTTAACTGAAAAATAAGAAAAAATTCAAATAAATTTCAGTGAATTTTAATTGCTTAGGGAAAAACAACAAATATTAATTCAGTTTACTCACGTCAGTCAACTGTACATTGTAAGAAGTGTAAGAGAATATTTTTTTATCTCATTTTTCATAGCATGCTCACTAGCTTCTTACCTCTGGATTCTGTAGCTGGGGGGACAACTACTGCAGCTGGCTGTAAGGCGAACTGTGGTGCCTGGGGAGTCAGAAGACACGATGCGTACAAGTATACAGTACGACCTTGGCAGGAATACTTAAATCTGGCAATGACGCAAAATAATATGTGATTTACCGATACCGAAATTTTGGCCGATACCGATACATAAGCAAAACAGGCCGATACCAAAACTGATACATCGGTACATCACTAATCTACATCATTTCCATTATTTACCTGTTCAGTTACAAACTCTAAAACGTCTAAGAGATTAGACAAACAAAACCTTCCTGATCTAAATCCATGTTAGGAATTTGAAATAAGATTTAAAACTTTCCAAGTACTCTTTAATACTATTCTTTATAATTCTAGTATCTTTCCTACCAATGATGTTAAATTAACAATGATGTTAAACTAATTTCCTACTGCCTCTTTACTACCCTTTTCTGTAAATGGGTACAACATTTGCTTTTTTCAATCTTCAGGTATTTCTGCATGATTAATATATGCACCAGTAACAAACAAAATAGTGTCTCAGCTAAGCTATCCTCCCCTTCTTTGAGAATCCTAACATAACTATTATTGGGACCATCAGCTTCATTTTTCAATGTGTTAATTACTAATCATCTTTCTTTACCTGAATCTTATCAAGAATACCAGAGTTTAGAGAATCTAAAGGATCAAAATTGAATATTTGGCACTGGTTCCTTTCCCCCCCCACCCCCGCATCACTTTTACAAAAATAATTTTTTTTTGTATTTTTCTATTTAAACAGAAACAAGTCGTGGTCCTCATTGCAGTGGATTCAGCTTGGCTGTGTCACGAAGTATGGATGTAAAGGGGTCATCACCGGTCCACTGTTTCCTCCACATAAACTCGCATTAATCACTACTCGCTCGCATTAATCACTACTCGCATTAATCGCATTAATCATTTTAACGAAGATATCATGACACGGTCAAGGGCGTACAGTTGACCTAACCGTGAAAAAAGAAATTGCGGAATTTCTGCCGAATATAAGGAATAAGTGCGGAATATTTTTATAAAAACACTAATAATATATTAAAGTTATAAAAATTTATAATTGTGGTTTCATAATGACATTAATGGGGAGTTATTCATATGATGTAATGCTGACGGATGTATGCTAAATGAGAACTCTATTTTCTGTGTTTGTTAAATTGTATTCATGCAAAAATGGGGTGGTTGGAGAAACCTGGCACAATTTGTATTATCATATTCGTTTTTCTCAGCAAAAACTACAATAAAATATCAGTGTGCCATTGTAAATTATCATTTTCACTCCACCCTAATATATATATATATATACAACAAATTTTGTTTTGAAGTTTAGGTTAGGTTTGGTTACTCTATATTTAATTTTCTACTTTTATAGGGGGTGAGGCACCCCTATCCCTTGACACTGGCACTCCCCTTGTCATTCTACCACCCCCACTCCCACCACACTCCTTCCCCACGCCCCATCCCACACTCCTTCCCCACGCCCCATCTCACACTCCTCCTTACCTACTTCGATATTTGCACCCATACTACTTAGGTTTATAGGGGAATTTATTTCCGAAACTTACATAATTCACTTTTAACAAACGACTGGCGGATGATATTTTTAATTATTTTTTCAGTTTAACAGAATACTTCTCGTGTGAAGTGGCTTCCTCCTCCTTTCTGCGACCTTCGTATCTTTCGTTCCTTTCCTTACTCAGAATCAGCGTAATGATACTGTTCCCCCTTTTTGGATAATGAAACAACGGCATCTTCTGGTTCTCCCCTCTTCGGACAATGAGCTAAACAACATCTAATTTCAGTTAACGAACATACTCTCCTGTATCCTGCGGAATAGACGGGACTGAAAAGATTCATTCACTAACTGCCCGGCTTTCATCTAAGTTCTCACGTTGGCACTGACACTAAATTGACGAATTGTTGTTTTTGTTTGTCGTGTTGAATGCGATTATAAAATCAGTCAATTTCAGTAATAAATAAATCCTTTAAAGAAATTGGCAAAGCTTCTTTAAAAAGAGAATTTAAAACTAAACAAAACTCGCATCAGTTATCTAAATGGCATTTAGTATTCTAAATGGAAATTAGAACTTTATTTTCTTCTATGTAAATTTAACTGTCAAATATAAAAATATAGATTTAATAAAATATAGATTAAGACTTTTTGGAACATTAAATACAAATGAAAATACTTTTTTTTTTAATTATAGAAGAATTTAGTTGTTTAAGAAAATAAAAGTGCCGATTAATTATAATACTTGAGTGCCAATTAAAATTCAAAATGGCAACCCAGAAGTGGGATTTAATTTTTTATTACGATAACCTCATTATCGACGATTAGCTTATTCTATTTCTCGGACAAAAATCTGATTTCCAGTTAAGGTGACCAAAATGGCGGGGATGACATTATTTAAATGTAGATTACTATTATTTAACTGAAATGGTAATGATGTTGTTCAGATGTGGATTAGAATTATCTAACCTTAATGGTGATGAGATTATCTCAATCTAAATTACGATTATAGAATCTAAAGGACGATGAATTTTTCTAAATATACTGTAGATTAGGATTATGTACCAGTTATTTAAGATTTGAAATAATAATCGTGAAATTTTATCTTGCATTAGGAAAAATACCTCGTTAAGCACGAGGATATGAACATCGATTAAAAACGCTTATTCGTCGAACAAAAGAAAAATTAAATGAATGTAAACAACGAATTATTCTAAATGTAAATTACTAGTTTAGACGTTGATGAAAAGAATCCTAATTTTTAAGAAGAACGAAAGAATGAATTTTGAAGAGGGATTCGAACAAAAAACTGAAGAAACGGTCTCGAATGAATGTCCTTTGAAGTACAAAATTATACAAGCTCCGCAATGATAAACACGCAACTAACGTGAAATTAATTAAATTTCTTTTGGTCTATAAGTCTTTCATCAATTGAGAAGCTTTCCTCAAAAACAGTTATAATTTACACGCTCTGAACGGGTCACAAAAGTTATTACAGTAATAGAAATTGTTTGCAGCTAATTTTAAATTTTGTTGTTAAAAATTAAGACAGGTTTATGGGTTATAATTAAATTATTAAAACAATCCAACATCAAAATTTTAAAATTATTTAATAAAACCGAAGCGGTATCCCGTGAGAATGAATTTAAAAGTTTAAAAGTTGAAGGAATCCGAAAGTTTGGACAAAAGTGACGTTTTTGAATGGGATTTACATCTCACAAATTCAATGTTTCGTACGAAGGCTGTAATTAAATGCATTTCTTCCTTATTCATTTCACTTTGGAGTATTTTCTAACTGTTTTTACGTTTTAAATGAGATGTAGCAATAAACTCAAAATAAATAGAAATAATTAAATACTACTTTACTAATCTCTCTCTCTCTCTCTCTCTCTCTCTCTCTTACTCTCTCTCTCTCTCTCTCTCTCTCTCTCTCTCTCTCTCTCTCTGTATATATATATATATATATATAGGGCCCACTGTATATATACACAGGGTGGGTAAAAATAAAGTAACCCCTTAGAGGTAAACTGTCATATTAAAAAAAGTAAGGGGACTAGAGCTTCCAAACTTCATAGATGCTTACCTTAGCATGTTGTTCGTCTTAATTGAGAAATTTCTCGATGTGTCCCACTCCCTGCTCAACGCAGGCCTCCAAACGTGGACGGTCTCCATCTTGTTCAAAAATATACAAGATGGATTCCCTGCTCACAGAGCACGCCAAACTGTCACATTCCTTGAGAACGAAACACCGGATTTTATCGAACCCAATATGTGGCCGGCTAGTAGCCCCGATCTTTCACCACTAGATTATGGCGTTTGGGAAGCCCTGAAGTCCAAAGTTTACATCCCTGGTACTAATATAAGAGACATAGATGAACTACGCGAAAGAATTCTGCTCGGCTGGGAGAAGGTGTCTCAACGATATGTAAACAGGTGTATTGATCAGTGTCGTCCACGTTTGGAGGCCTGCGTTGAGCAGGAAGGGGGACACATCGAGCAACTTCTCAATTAAGACGAACAACATGCTAAGGTAAGCATCTATGAAGTTTGGAAGCTCTAGTCCCCTTACTTTTTTTAATATGACAGTTTACCTCTAAGGGGTCACTTTATTTTTACCCACAATGTGTGTATATGTGTATATATATAGTAGCCTACGGTTAACCAATTTGATGTTACCGGTTTATAGCGTAAAGTTGGCACTATAATAATGATAATGGTTATTTGATTGATAATGATTGATTGTTAGTGATAAGGCTGGAGTCACCAATTTATAGTCAC
The DNA here is from genome assembly GCA_023014485.1 of Bathynomus jamesi. Taxonomy (NCBI): domain Eukaryota; kingdom Metazoa; phylum Arthropoda; class Malacostraca; order Isopoda; family Cirolanidae; genus Bathynomus; species Bathynomus jamesi. The sequence goes on from JAJOZX010008755.1 coordinate 128,584, forward strand.
TCCAGGGTCACCAATTTATAGTGGCCTACGGATTACCGATATGATGTGACTAAGAAAGTAGGCTTATAATAATTACTGAATAAAATTATATGAAATTAGGGTCACCAGTTGGGCCTACTGCCCAAATAAACAATATTTAAATAGGAGAGAGAAATTACCTTGTTGTTTTGCGTTTAATTAGGAAAATAAATCAATTATTTGTTCACAGCGATTAACAGTTCAATAAAGGTACTTATAATGATTAACAATTATATAACGGCATCTATATTATGCTAAAGATGACTGAGTATTAGCAATAAGGAATGGTTATACAGACTAATTGTTAAGTAATACACTAATTTAGATAGGTTAATGAGATATGCAAAAGGGAACACAGAATAAATAATGAAGTCTATTGATAACTGAAATAATGCACGTACGGTTGGTACAGTAAATGGATTTGGTCGTTAAGAATGAAATGCATAAAAGATCACATAAACAATGAGATGCAAGATAAGTAAATTACACGAATGAACACAATAACAGGGTGATATAAAATTACGGTATTGGCACAACACTTGAATAGGCCTACTGCGGTCTTAATTAGAGAGTTAGTTTCCGGTTGCTTGCGTACACTGGGATATATCCTAATCGCGACGCTGAGATTACACTGTGTAGGCTTCATGGGATTTGCTTAACACGAAGGAAAAGGAGGCTTATCGCAAATGATGAATAACTCTGGAGATTGAAGACCTACTTGAAGGTTGACCGTATTGCGTTCGCCCTTGTTGACCTTGGAGACTGTAGATCTAGGTGAAGGTTGACCGTATTGCGTTTCGCTGAAGGTGAACTTGGAGACTGTACAGGGCTTGTTGAAATACTTGTTGAACGAACGCAGATCGAGTTGTGAAGGATCAGTGAAGAGCGAAATGGGTTTGTGGCTTGTAGCTTAATAGGAGGTTTACGGACCTGGGCCTTGCCTGCGAGAGGATGAGTGTTGACAGCAGGTAGAGATTTGTTGCAGAGGGGCCAGCGGAAAACGCCTACAGCAGTGATGTTGTTTCTTGCAGGATGGAATTGTAGAGTCGCCTCAAGTGTTACTTCGTTCCTTGAATGTTTGAAATGTGACTTGAAGGACTGAGGCCGGCTGGGGTCGAAGCGACGCTACGTGAGTTGAGATTCACGAGAAGTAAAGAGCGGAGTGAGATTGTTGAGAGCCTTACTTGATGATAGACTTCGTGTAGGTTCGACTGGAGCCTTGAAGGAACAGCGGGTGGCTTGACGAGTGGTGCTACTGACGAAGGTGCTGAGAGTGAGACGTGACGACCAAGACGAGAAAATGGCAAGCGAGAAGTGAGAATGATTTGAGGAAGAAGCTGCATTTTATAGGCCTTGGTGACGTCCTCTAGTGGTCGCTTCGGGAAATACCACAAAATCTGTGTTTCCTGTGTGGGCCAGTTTCATGCCCACGTGTATAGCCTTTGTTTTGATTCCATGATGTTTGAGAATGGCGGGGAAAAGGAATTTCTTTGTCTGACCGACATATATATATATATATATATATATATATATATATATATATATATATATATACAGTACAGTGCAAAAGTATGAGTCCACTGTCAATCTGATAACTATTAGATAATCTTCGTATGAAAATTGGTTTTGATACTAAAATACACATTAACTAGAACCTCTGGTTCATATTAACGTATAACTAAGTTATTACTTAAGTGTATAAAGTTGTATTGGATGACCCTCTAGTCTGCATGGACTTGAGGGTTGATTTATTATATTACTTATAACGCATTTGTTTAAAGCTCTAGCGAACTATTGATGATGGATCTGCAGTAAATGCTCCTAAGCTATTGTTATATCAGTATTCACAATTAAAAGTATTGACATATTCACCTAAATTCTGAAAAACAAATTTATCCAAAACGTTTCTCATTATAATCCCAATTCATGCTGTTTTTTTTCTTTCACAGGCTTAAGAAATTATGAAAAGTACAATTTCTGATGAGAGATATAAAATAGTACATTTGCATGGTGAGGGACTGAGTCAAAGAAAAATAAATGAATCTACAGGTGTTTTCAAAACTGGTGTAAAAACAATCTTGGCTCGTCAGAGATCAAATGGGACCCCCAGTTGGTCGTCCTAGATTAGAGAGGCCTTCTAAGCTTTCTCCATCTGTTCTACAATATCTAAAGATTACTTCCCTTCGAGACAGCGCAAATCCAACACTTCACTTGCAGCAGATCTCGATAAAACAACAGGTGTCTCAGTTGATCCCTCTACTTTACGAAGGAAGCTTAACTCAGTTGGTCTCACATGTCCAATACTTGTGTTCCAAAGCATATTTCTTCTCTTTTCTTTATTTCCATTCCTTAAAAGTGGTTTTTTGCTGCAACACATCCTTTACAACCTACTGAGTTAAGCTTCCTTTGTACAGTAGAGGGATCAACTGGGACACCTGTTGTTTTTTCGAGATCTGCTGCAAGTGAAGTGCTGGATTTGCGTCTGTCTCAAAGAGAAGTAATCTTTAGATATTGTAGATCAGATAGAGAAAACTTAGAAGGCCTCGCTAATCTTGGACGATCAACTGCGGGTCCCATTTGATCTCTGATGAGCCAAGATTGTTTTTATACCAGTTTTGGAAACACCTGTAGATTCACTTATTTTTCTTTGACTCAGTCCCTCACCATGCGAATGTATTATTTTATATCTAATCTCATCAGAAATTGTACTTTTCTAAAGCCTGTGAAAGAAAAAAAACAGCATGAATTAGGATTATAATGAGAAACGTTTTGGATAAATTTGTTTTTCAGAATTTAAGTGAATATATCAATACTTTTAATTGTAAATACTGATATAACAATAGCTTAGGAACATTTACTGCAGATCCATCATCAATAGTTCGCTAGAGCTTTAAACACATGCGTTATAAGTAATATAATAAATCAACCCTCAAGTCCAATTTATGCAGACTAGAGGGTCATCCAGCTAATACAACTTTATACACTTAAGTAATAACTTAGTTATACGTTAATATGAACCAGAGGTTCTAGTTAATATGTATTTTAGTATCAAAACCAATTTTCATACGACAGGTTATCTAATAGTTATCAGATTGACAGTAGACTCATACTTTTGCACCGTACTGTGTATATATATATAGGGTGATCCAGAGAAATGGGACCCAAAAGAAACCCCTGTAACTCTTAAAGTATAAGTCCTTTTATAAAATCATACGCATCATTCGAAAGAGGATAGTTACAAGTTTGTACAGGATTGTATAGGTTTTGACAATACAAGACAAGATAAGATACAAAACAAAATAAAAGTGTTAGTTAAAACTAACCCTTCAAGATGACTGCATGGACTGTGGAACAGCTGCGTTTCATAACTGAGCAATATTATGAGCATGGAAGAAGTGTAGTTTCAGCTCAAAGATCTTTCAAGACAAATTTTCAGATGTCAAAATCACCTTCTAAGAGAGTAATCCGTCGGTGTGTCAGAAATTTTCCCCTAACTGGCAGCATTGGAAAAAGAAAACCAACTGGAAGAGTGCGCACAGCAAGGATAGACGAGATCATTAACAGAATTCATGAAATTGTACAGGATAATCCTAACATAAGCATCAGACGTGCTTCTCAGCTGTTAGAGTTGGATATGGAACAACACACCGTATATTCAAGCAAAATTTAATGCTCTTTCCATATAAAATTCAAACAGTGCAACAACTAAACGATGGAGATTTCGCACGAAGACGACAATTCTGTCAATGGATCCAACAGAAGGTAAATGACACCACCAATTTTCTAGCAACTTTGATTATGTCAGACGAAGCCCATTTTCACTTGAATGGAACTGTAAACAAACAAAATTGTCGTTTCTGGGCAACAGAAAATCCACTGAATATTACCGAAGTCCCGTTGCATAGTCAGCGTGTAACTGTTTGGTGTGGTCTTACTGCATCTCAGATAGAGGCCGTACTTTTTCGAGGATTCCACCGGAACACGGTCACTGTAAATGGTGATCGCTACGAAAAGATGTTGACCGATTTCTTATTCCTAAATTAAGAGATCTTTGTCTAGAAAACCACTGGTTCCAACAAGACGGAGCTACCTGCCATACCACGAGGATCTGCATGGCAGTTTTGCGTCAAACGTTTCCAGGCGAGTTAATCTCAAGATTTGGAGACGTTGAATGGCTCGCAAGGTCTCCGGATTTTCTCCCTTCGATTATTATCTCTGGGAATATTTAAAGAGTAGGGTCTACAGAAATACCCAACGACCTTGCAAGAATTGAAGGCCGCCATTACAAATGAGATACAGGCCATACCATCGCACACTCTTGCAAAAGTGATGCAGAACTTACAAGCGAGAACACTGGAATGCTTGGCAACTAATGGAGCACATTTGAAAGGAGTCATTTTTAAAAATAAATATTTCATAATAAACTTGTAACTCTACTCTTTCGAATGATATATAGTTTTTATGAAAGGAATTAAATATTAAGAATATTTGGCTTTTTTTATGGGTCCCATTTATCTGGATCACCCAGTATATGTATTATATATATATATGTGTATATATATATATATATGTCTGATCCTCACTTTTCTAAATTTCATACTAAAATTAACATAACAGGAAGTTTTACAGATTGAAACTGCATGAAATTGTTAATGTGATAAAATGAGCATCCTTTAACCAAATAAATTTTATTATGGTACATCATTGAAGTTGCAAACAAAATAGAATAACCAGTCATTTTATATCATTTTATATCGCGAAGATATAAAATGGAAGATCGTGCTGCCCAAATCGCTGGATTGGACGTGGTGGAAACAGGCCCTGGGCAGCACGATCTCCGGATTTAACACCATTAGACTTCTTTGCCTGGGGCTTTATAAAGTCTGAGGTTTACCAAACAAAATTTACAGACTTGCAGGATCTGTGAACCGGCATTGTCACGGCAGTCACTAAAATAACCCCAGAGATGCTTGAGAATGTGTTTCGCAATGCAGTGGACAGATTTAAGATTTGCAGAGACACTGATGGAGCTCACGTCGAATCTTAGACCTAAGCTTGATAAATAAATATACATCTAATTATGTCACCACATTTTTATCCTAAAATACTATTATTTCAGTGAAATAGATAGGGAGTTTTGGACCACCCTGTGTAAAGCTCTTCAAAAGTTCTATCAGACAGAGTAATTTAACCCCTTCAATACGGCGACATACGTGCGTATGTCCGATTAGCGCGCTCCAATATACGACGACATACGTGCATATGTCCAAAACTTAAAGAAAGCTAAATTATACATTTTTGCTTTTAGTTATAAATATTTCAGTTTGGACATACGCACGTATGTCGTCGTATATTGGAGCGCGCTAATCGGACATACGCACGTATGTCACCGTATTGAAGTGGTTAAAATTTAGCATATTATTTTAAAAAGGAGTAAATTCTCAAAAATCAATTTTTAAAAAAATAAATGGTTATAAAATAATAAATACGTAACGTAGCGATTTTATTTTTATACTATTATGTGGACGATGTGGAGCAAACGCAGTCCCTCTTTCTCCCCACCCTCACTCCCTCCTTCTCGCTATCCCCCTTTCGTCTCCCTTTTCCTTTCGCTATCCCCACCGCCCCTCTCTCTCTCTCTCTCTTCTCTCTCTCTCTCTCTCTCTCTCTCTCTCTGTTCCTTCCTCCTGACTCCTTGTTATTTTCTTTCGATTTACCTTTATTCTTATTTTCCTTTTTACTTCTACTTCACCTCATGCTAATACATGACCCTTCTCTTCCCCCCTCCTGCTCCCTGATTATTACCTCTTCCCGTGTCTCTCATATTCATCCCACCCTATCAACTACTTCTGTCATTTGTGTTTTTGCTTCTTCCCTTTTTACCTTCCCCTCTTAATCCATTCTCTTTTACATAATAAGTGACTCACTCATCCCCTCACGTATTTAATTTTTAATAAAGCTTATTCAATACATACTCAAAAATATATTAACGGCTTCCGAAAATGTTTGTGTATATCAGTAACCTTGTTTCTCTTTTAAATAATACACCAAAAACGACGATATTACGAGATCAAACTGTCTACATGGAATCGCACAATAGCTGAAATTAATCATCATAATGTAGAGGAATGTGGAGGAATACAACACTTATTTGTAAGTGTTAATATCGAATCACGATGTTACAAAAAGTATTGCATCACGAATTATCCCAAAATTCGAAAGCCACTGTAATTCGGCGTGTCAAATTACGATTCGAATAGCATCTAATTTTAAACTGTGATTTGAACCCAACGACGAAATATATTAAATAATATATATCAATACATATGTAAAAATTAATAATTCTAACATTCTTTTATGCATATACAGTAAAATCTAAACTCGCGTGACAATCTAACTGTATATAAAATGCAAGTTTGGAAAAAAAAATAGTTTCTTTCTATTTTATTTTTGCTAAGTGATGAATTATTTCGTTTTAAAATTACCTATTCATTTTTTATATTAAGCTTAATCATATAATCGTGTTAAATTCCGCAATGTTAATTTTTTTATACATTCTCTCTTAGTTGAAAAATATGAAGAAATAACTTGCCAGAACTCTAAATTAACACAATTTTAAATTTTAAGCATTTAATTTTGGCTTATATGCATGTTTAACTTTAATTCATAATAAAATGCATATTTCATTTTCCATTGTTAGTTAACTCGGCAAATCATGATAACATCAGATCTGTCAATATGCTGTTTAAAAGAAAAATATGACTTCATCTTCAAATATCTTGCTTATCTGATAGTATGCTGTTACAACCAAAATTTACCTTCATCTTCAAAAATTTTGCAAAAAAAAATTCAGCCAATTGAGAATAAAAAACAAAACAGGTCAACATTAAGTAATAATGATATCATCAATATTAGTACATAAACTCTTGTAATTTTTCAAATTATCGTTCTGATTATTTTGATCTAACCAAGAGGCTGAAGCATTACCTGTAATATTTTAAAAGCAGTAAAATTCAGAGGATTTCTTTGTCTTCTTCTTTGAGCCCTGCTTTCTCCAGAGAACTTTGTTTTAAAACAGAATAAATAATTTCCCGATACGCTACAAGAAGAATCGGGGACCGTCAGATAATTTAATAAATTTTCACAGAATCCTCCGATCCACTCAAGAAGAAATCGGAGTGTAGTATAAAGGAAACTATTGCGATTTCCTACACGGTACCAGATACCCTAGAGTGTGAAAATCCGTTGCTGCCACCTAACCAGAACCCCCGTCAACCTCGAACCACCTAAGGCCATAGACAGAGGGTTAACATATATATTACAGGATAACTGCCCTGTTCATGCTACCAGGATCATCAGACGGTGGTTTCAGGAACAACGAGATGTCGAGCTGCTGAGCTGGCCCACCAAGGGGTATGACCTAAACCCGATTGAAAATGTGTGGGCAAATGTGGTTAACGCTTCGGATCCTGGGCAGGAGCGGACATCTCGGCACCTGCTGAAATACACCATGGCAGAGTGGGAACTTTTCCGCACGAACCCACAAGTCATCTACAATCATGTGGCATCTGTTCCAAATAGGCTACGAGAGGTCATTAATAATAATGGAGGATGGACCAATTATTGAATAATTGTGTATAATAATGTTATGGTTGTGATGTAGTAAATATATATTTATTTACTTGAGCAATTATCACTTCCTTAAAATCTGAACATTATGTTTTATATGTTCTAAAGAAAATCCCTAAATTTACTTGATTCATATTTATTTTTGTAATAAAAAGTTGAACTTTGTTATTATTATCTCTCCATGGATAGACCGTTTTTCTGGGTAATCATTTATTGATGATGAATGGACTTTAAACAACAATGTTATTGTCTGGAGGAAAAGTCGATACTGCAACTTATCTTACACTTTAACTATAACATGGCCGCATCAAAATCCTATGATTGAAAGTTTTTAAAGTATACAAGGTTTGTGAAATAACCTAACTACTCTTTTCCCTAAATTTAGGCATAATGCATGAATAAAATATGTAGTCGTCCTACCATTACCACCAAAACTACAGTGAACACTATATTTATTCTGTCATTGGTTTTCAAAAAATAAAGGATTAGTATGACAACACCTGAGAGGGGGCGGAGGAGAGGGAGGGAGTGAGGTTGGGGGACTGGGATTTAAGAGGGACTGCGTTGTTACCACATCTCGGGGAGGGTGGAGCGGAACTATTGCAGGAAACTGTACATCTGCATATATCGTTTCAAGTTCATATCTCTTGTAGTTCTTATTTAAGGATGTAATGAACATCTTTAAGTTACGCTTTGCGGTGTAGGTTGAAGTTAGAATTTTAAAAATTCGCAGGGGACAAACGCTCATACACAGTGAACTAAAATTCACACCTTCCATATATATATGTATATATTATATTATATATATATATATATATATATATATATATATATATAATATATATATATATATATATATATATATATATATATATACCATTAGAATAGTCTGGGAATTTACCATAATAAAAAATTAGTTAAAAATATAAATTTATTTTCTAAAGGCTGAATAGTAAAGCAACTTTAAATTCTTATAAAATATGGAATACTATGTGGAGGACTTTTACTATTATCTCAGTTTACAAGCAATCATCTTTTCTATTGTAATGAATGGAATTTATGTGATTGTTAATTAATGCAGTTTCGCGGCATTATTAATTATTAATTTATGTTATATTAACTGCCTAGAGAGAGAGAGAGACAGAGAGAGAGAGAGAGAGAGAGAGAGAGAGAGAGAGAGAGAGAGAGAGAGAGAGAAATTAATGCAAAAACTTCACTTTTTTTTCTACGTGAAGGTCAAAATATGATAATAAAAACCCACTCTAATAGACAGAGTTTATTTCCACAACAGTTTCGATGCCCACTGGCATCCTCTTCGGGTGGATACAGAAAAACGAATGAACCAAAAACAAGAGGGAAAACAGTCCAGGGACCATTAAGAAATTCGCACCTAGGTTAGATCCCGTTCTCCCCACACTGGAAGGGCATTTTTTTTTTTTTTTAATTAAAGGGACCCGCTTATAAGTATGATACATTCGCACAGACGATAGGAAGATACAAGTTGGGGAAAGGTAACTAAGACGACGAATAGATGGCGTCTGATCGTGGGATCCATAATAAATGCAAAAAACTTCACTTTTTTCTACGTGAAGGTTAAAATATGATAATAAAAACCCACTCTAATAGACAGTTTATTTTCACAACAGTTTCGATGCCCACTGGCATCCTCTTCAGGTGGATACAGAAAAACGAATGAACCAAAAATAAGAGGGAAAACAGTCGAGGGACCATTAAGAAATTCGCACCTAGGTTAGATCCTGTTCTCCCCACACTGGAAGGGAATTTTTTTTTTTTTTTATTAAAGGGACCCGCTTATAAGTACATTCGCACAGACGATAGGAAGATACAAGTTGGGGAAAGGTAACTAAGAGGAAGGCGAATAGATGGCGTCTGATCGTGGGATCCATAATAAATGCAAAACTGTTGTGGAAATAAAATCTGTCTATTAGAGTGGGTTTTTATTATCATAGAGAGAAATTTGTTTTAAAATCCTCCCATTTGGTATTTCCAGAGAGGAATTAGTTTTAAAATTTACATTTGGCAAACCTGCACTTCATTTTCCAAACAGATTTTCGTTGACGGTTGAGATCGAAAGACGCGTTGTGTTTCATATTGGTTGTTAATGTAAATTTCATTAATTATAGTCGGCTTAGACCGACTTAACCTCTCTTTCTCTTTCAATGTCATATTCAACTTAATTCGCCTTAACCTTTAATCACCGTGTTTCAGAAGTTAAACTGAGTAAAAGTCATATAAAATCTGGTTCGAGTTTCGGCTTCCTTTCTGTTAAGCCTAACCAAATGCGCTGTTGAGTCTTCCAGCCATTCTATGCAGTTAAACGAAAGTCAGTATAGAAAAACTGTTAAAGTTTGTAATACAGAATAAGTTCGATAAAACAAATATCATTATAAGTAAATACAAATCATGTTAATACAAATAAAACTAATTACAATAAAAGTCACCACTACACTATATATGGTATTAAATTCATGTGTATACCTTACATATGTATTGTTCTATCAATAACTGAAGAACAACGTTCGTATGAACCTGAAGTTTTGGATATTTTTCAGGTATAAACTGAAATTTGCACTTAAATTCCCTCACGGAGACCAGCTTTTTTATATACATATTAAAGACCAAGAAAATCTCAATCCTATTACATTTTAATTTTGGAGGTTTTAGAATCCCACACTAACATTAGCAGAAGGAAAGTATGTTTCAAAAATGTTTTGTTTTTAACCTCCGACAAAACTATACATATAGCGAGTACGTGACGAAAATTTATACTGAATGTTGAAAACTGCCTTTTCTGTATGTGTGAAAAATTTTATGACTTTCTGTTGAATATTTCGTTTTCAATTACGTGAGTCGTTGAGTCTTGGGTTCGAACCCCAGGGCTGCCGAGAGTTGGGTGGTTGGCTTTGTTGTATTTTACGTATTGGGATAAAGAGAGCGGAACGGAAATCTTCACCATTTTTGCTTCTAAAAAAAATAATTTCAAAGATAGACGCCACTGATTCGTGAGTTTGATCCCACCAGTCTTGGGTTCGAACCTAAATACTATCGAGAGTTGGACGGTTGTCTTTGCTGTTTTGTACGTAGAGCGGAGCGGAAATCTTCACCATTTTGGCTCCCGGGAAACATAATTTCAAAGATAAATTTTGGGGAATTCCGGGTTAGTTGTCTTTTGAACCGCTGTAACATTAATGACAAATCGATGCTCAGGGAGCGCAAAGGACATCTTCAGAATACATTTTTTCTAAGATAAGTATTGAAAATAGGAAGCGCACAGCAGAAATCTTTATATTTGCTTGCAACAAAAACAATTTTTAAGGTACTGTAGTTTAGCGGTATTCTACTGAAGGGATCTTTTAACCCACTGTAATATTAAAAAAGCGATCGAGGGTCAGGTTTGCTTTTCGGTCCCCCTAGAGAGTTATTTTAGTTCTTTGGTATATAATTAGGGAATTAAAATAAAACCTTGATTCGAACTCGTTTATTCTTTATTATAGATAACAACCATGGCTCACATTAATTACCCAGTGAATTACATGAATTACCCAGTGAAATGTGACTTTATATATTTAGTTTCTTATTGGATTATTCCTTCATACTTAGACATGTATCTTCCAGATGGAACTGATAATGAAACGCTTTAAATATATTTGTAAAACTCAGTTTGAACATATTCCTACTGTACAAATAATACATATAATAACAAAATTACGTTGAGTGGAATCGATCGACAGTTAAATTTATCTATTTTACGCGCTGATTTCAATTATTTTAATTATAGATCTTTAAATAAATGGGACTTAAAAATGGTTACTAAATTTCGTTATTTCGGAATATTAAATTTACACAAAGTACATCATCCGCCTATTAGTGCGCAAAGTTATAGAATTTTTCCCGGATGTTTTACACATCGATGCGCTTTGAAACTCTCATTTATTACTTTTTCTTCAACTTTAATAACAATATTAATAAATCTTCCTAAATTATCAACTTTAAAAAATGAGAAGAATTTAATCTAAAGATAGTGATTTAACTGGAAAAATTCGATAATAGATCATTCAAGTTTAAATCAATGCAGATCAAATCAACGTAGCTCGTCATCCATTACATTACGTCCAAATTTGACGATGACGGAATATCAAAATGAAAGGAAAGATTATGACTCATAACCATACAATGATTGAAAGAGTCAAGCGGTGGAAACTGCTTCAGATACCTCATAACTTATGAGGTATCTGAAGCAGTTTCCACCGTTTGACTCTTTCAATCATTGTATTTTACTCTACAATACTGTAGGTATATATTTCGCGTATCATTCTTCTATTCTTATCTTTCATATACTAATCTCTATCCGTGTATTTTATTTCAATCCTCTCTTTACCTTTAAGTAATTATTAGTATGAAGTTTATAATTCAATAAATTTTAAGTTAATCGAGTAATTAATTACATATTCAAGCTCTGATTAGCTTTAATTAATTACGAAAAACAATACTAATTTGTCTATGAATATCACTTTGATAGCTAATTTAAATATGTAATTGACTACATTAAAGCATATTTATACATTTATTAAACGCTTATTTTGATTTATAAAAAAATTATTCTTCAGTTTTCATATAATGAAAATACATAATTTATTTTCAAATAAAATTTATAAATGAATAATCTTGATTATATTTTACAAATAATAATAATAATAATAATAATAATAATAATAATTTCTACAACTATGTTTTTCATTTCAATCAAAAGTATACTAAAATTTGTTTATATTTGTTTGGTATTTAATTTATGTATTTTATGTATTATTATGTATTTATTTTCTCCAATTATTTTTTCCATTTTAATTGCACTTTAATGTCCTTTTCTCATTATTTTTATTTGAAGTGATTTAATTAAGTTTTAATATAAGATATAAGATCTGTTAATTAATTGGTTAACTTTTTACATTCATTTTGATTAATAATACAAAACTAATTTGGTTTAGAGAGTTATTTAATGTTCATAATGATTAATTAATAATAAATCCCGTCAATGTATCTCCTTTATTAGAGAGATTAAATATTTTATTCATTTTTTTTTAATCGAGTAAGTTGTACTAGTGAAACCTCTATTTGTATGAGGTTATATAGCATTAATAATAGTGCATTTTCAAAATCATTGTTTATAAACACAACAAATCCTTTTAGATCCCCAATTTATTTAAACCCCTTTACCTCATTTGGTTTGAAAAGCCCACGCAATTTGACAAGAGTTTGGGATATTTACTTGACGAGGGATTTGAAGATATAAAAATACTCTCTCCTTCGCCAGCTCACTTCCCCTCAAAGAACTTGTAGAAATTCATCGTGAGTATTCAAGCTTAAAGAATAACTTAGAATAAAACTTTGTAAGAAGAAACTTGTCAGTTTCCACCTTTGCACCAATTAATCCCCAAACAACTACTCCGAACAGAGAGTTGTCCTGAAAGTATCGAACCCCGTGGCGAAATAACATATCAAATTTTAACGACGACGAAGAACGCAAAAACTGAGAGAAAGAATAAATAAATATATATATATATATATATATATATATATATATATATACAGTGGTGGGCACCGTTAACCAAAAAGTTAACTTCGATAACGATAATCCGTTAACCCCAATTTTTAACTCCGATAACGATAATCCGATAATTTACTACAAAGTTAACGGAAGTTAGCGATAATCCGTTAACGATAACTATTTCTTTACTAACATTTAAAAAAATCAAGGAAAAAAGCTTTAAAACCCATAGAAAATGTTTATTTATGCAAAATCCAACAATAAATAGGTATTTAACTGTATTTTTATCAAGTTTTGCAACTTTTTTGCTAAACTTTTTTTTTTATTTTCAATGAAAAATGTACTGATTACATGTTTTGAAACCCTTGTAACCACTAACCATTAACTAAATTTTAATTTACCAGAGAATTATTATGGCGGGAACTGAAAGGTAAAATTAAATTTTAGGCACATTTATTAAAGACTATGACACAATGTGCTGGTTGCCCTTCAGAAAGACCAACTTCTCAAAGTTAGGCCCAACTGCCAGTCTTGACCTCTTGGGCCTCAGGATGTCCTTGCCGAGAGAGAAGAGCTGTTCCACTGCTGCAGAGGACGGAATTGGCAGACTGAAGTTATGGCGGTTTGAATTCATTCGCGGAGCGGTGATCTTCCGTGAATGACTCCTCGCAGTTAACGTGTTAACACTATAACGGCCAAGGCGGTCAATTTGACCGCTGGATCAATTTGACAGCTGCGTCAAATTGACCGCCTTGGCCGTTCTAGTGTTAACGGACTTTAACAGACTAAATATCGAGTTATCGGAAGTTAACTGGTCCGATAACGATAAATGGAAATTAACTTCCGTTAATAGTCCGTTAAAAAAGTTAACTTCGTTAATTAAACTGTTATCGGATTAACGCTTTAGTGCCCAAACACTGTATATATATATATATATATATATATAAAATACAAAAATTATAAAGTATTATTTTTCTCTTTCTCTCTCTCTCTTTATATTTATATGTAAGGATGAGGAATGAAAAGGTGATGAAAAATTTTCATTTCATTTTTTTTGAGAGGTTTTAAATTTTTACTTTTTTAGTAATGAAATGCGTGGGTAACCCTTTAATGAAAAGGAAAAAACGAAAAGATTGAAGTAAGATGAAACTGAAATACACGCAATAAAAATGAAAGAAAATTCAGACTAACAGTTACGCGAAAAAGGAAATGAGGAGACATGAAAAAATTAAAGAATATATATACACCACAGATGGAAAATGGCACTCAGATGAAATACATATGAACAAATTGGAAGGAAGAGAGTGAGGGAGAAGGTACGAGAATACGAGAGGGGAGAATAAGGGAAGGTGAAAAGAAGAATAAACGAAGTCGTATTCAAAATTGTATAGAAGCCTATAAAATGAGAATTATTAATTTCTTTGAAAATACTGAAAATGGTTTATGAAAATGAGAATTTAAATAACTTTTTATTTATTTTCATTTATTATTATTGTTATTGTTATTATTATTATTATTATTATTATTATTATTATTATTGAAATGAATAAATGAGAACATATTAATTTTATTTGCTAATTTGCTAATTTGCTAATTTTATTTGCTAATTTAGTATATTCTTTTAAACCAAAGAACAGAATCTACATATTTGGGATACGACAACAAAGTTATTACATTATCAGTAAATGAACAACTTGTGGAACAGTTTTATCTTCTTCTCAAGCAAGAACTTCATCTTAGCATTTATATTACCAATTAACTCAAAGATTATATTCTATACTACAGTTAATGAACGCAGTCTATCAGTGACCACTCACCCGATAAACCGGTCTCTACATTTGTAATAAACTTTAAGCAGTTCGCCTCTCGCGCTAAATCAACTCAGTTTATCCGCAAAGAAAGGTAGATGGAATTATTTAAACACGTCGTAGCGAGGCGACTTTTATCGTCGTAAACCTAATTAATTATAATCTTTATCTCTCACGCTTTGTAAGCCCAAACTCGAAACTTTGTAATTAAGTTATTAAGAACCGTATTTAATTTGGTTTATTTTCAAATTGTCTTTCTTTAATTACTAAAATCAAGTTTGATTCTGGATTGTAAGAAACAAATACGAGGAAGTACGTGAAAACTTTCAATATCTAAGAAAACGTGATGCATTTCTACAACGTGATAGAATATAAACGTTAACACTACAAAGAAACCGCTCAGGAAACCGTAGGTAAGGTGAAAAAAGTGTCAAATTGTAAGTGAAACAATTTTACCTCCAAAAAAAGTTTGATTTTTCAAGGCAAAAAATATTTTCCATAGTTTCAATGCAAAAAGTTTTTGAATTCTTTACTGTGTACAGTAGTTGTGATAAGTATTTAGTTCCTTCAGATTTTTTGTTTTTTCTTCGAATTTTTTAAAGTATTTCCTCAAAAGGAAAAATTCCTGGAAATAATTCAACGCTTTGTTGGAGGTCTTTGTTAAAGCTTTAAAAGTTACGTATAAGGAATAAAGTTGAGTTTGTTTCTTAAGCTGTTTATGCTTTTCAGGATCACAAACAAGATCTTCGTTCATCGGTGGAAAATAAAGGCAAAAAGGAAACGGAAAAGATAAAAAAACGGAACGAGAAAATAGCGAGTAATTAAATAAGTAACATAAATAAATAAGTAAACAACCGAATAAATAAACAAAGACGATAACTATAATTGAAGATTATAGAAATAAATATAAAATGAAAGATAGAATCACGAAACAACGTAAATAATACGATATTAAAAGAGGGGGGAAAATAACCCTTAAAAACTGCCCTCTGCGCTTACTTTAGATCCAAAAGAAAAAAGAAACTAAAGAACTTCAAGAGTACTTATAGAGTAGGTCGATAGTAGATAGAGAGTAGGTGAAACGGTTATCTTCTTGATAAGCGTCGTCTCCTGAAACTAAGTGAGAACACCAAAAAATACACTTCCAGAGATTAAAGAAAACCCTTCAATTAACTCTTACTGTATTTTCGTTCTATCGAATGCACTCTGTACATACTTCATATTCAGAGTGTTTTCAGTCCTATTTTCACTATCGGTTCTAAAATTTTTAGAGTGTACATACTTCATAGAAATATCTACAATAAAAAATTACAAAATTCAAAATAAATACTTAAAGAATATACAAAATCAATATGAAAACCAAAGAAAATGGAGGAGGAAATAATAAAAAAGATAAATTAAAGGAAAATTAAACAAGTACAGTATGTTAAAAAAAAAAAACAGGAAATTAAAAAAATATATTTGAAAGATTGAAAAATAGAGTTTAAAAAAAATATTCAAACAAATATTTAAATTCGAAAAATGTGATTGAAGTATCTTGGAGAAAAACCCCTAAAACCCCTCAAAAATCGTCACGAATCTCTCGCCATAATTCAATAAATTATTTAAATTACTATCATTTTTGGCGCTTTTCAGAAAATACACAAAAACAAATGAAACACTAAAATTTTATCACAAACTCCGTCCTCGGCGGCGGCGTTATCGTAAAAAAAAAAAAAAAAAATATATATATAGACAGAGAGAGAGAGAGAGAGAGAGAGAGAGAGAGAGAGAGAGAGAGAGAGAATCTAATTTTGTATTCTTCTTTTCTGCAATATGCAATATACTGCACCTAAATAATGTAAATAAATCCAACTTTAGTTAAAAATAAAAAGTAAATATGAAGGAATGTTTTAATATTTATATCTTTTGTTTACTGAAGTGGAATATATACAGTATGCAGTACATATACATGAATGCAAAAGCCACCAGAAACACAACATTGGGAGGACTGGAAGGTGCGAGTGTGTTATTAAAGCCTTCCCTGGTTCTCCCCTAATTGTGCATGCAAAATTTGTTGCATATTATCATAGCCGTTTAGGCGTGAATAAACGAACAGACATCATCATCATCATCATTATTATCATAATTACCATATACTGTGTGTATGTGTGTGTATATATATATATATGGGGTGGGAGAATTAATTTTAATGTATGCTGCAATGGAACGACATTAGGTGGGGCCGGTGAAAATACGAAGATTTCAGTGCCCAAAATTAAGAGTCTGATTAAAAAGCTAAAGACAGGACCCTCACCAGGAATAGATGCCTGTCGAATGAGCATTTAAAGTATGCTAATGATGTGATTCCTGCAGAGTTTATGAGGGTTTATATCATACCCTTGTCAAAAATAAATATGAGGACATTCTATTTAGCGATAACTACAGCCCTATTGCTGTTGCCTCTTGCTTCTCAAAATTACTCGAGAATTATTAATTTATGGACGACTCCTAATTAGTTTGACTTTAAAAGGTCTCATTCAACTGACATGTGTTGTTAGAGTTTTTTTTATATGAGCAAAGCATACGATAGAGTGAATTACAGTTTTCTGTTTAAAAAATTAGAAGACAGTAATGCTCCACCATATATTTTAAATTTATTGAAATTTTGGTACAAACACACACACACAAACACCAAACTTTTACTGTTAGATGAGGAAATGTATTGTCCGAATGTTTTGGTTCCTCATGCGGAGTTAGACAAGGCTCCTTGCTCCTCTTCTATTATATATACACACACACACATATATATATATATATATATCGTAAAGAACGACGCTTGTATAGGAGATATTCCGCGCAAGACGAGAAAGAGAAACAACAAATGAAAAAATGAAGTACCACCTGGGAATCGAACCCGGGATCTTCCGATTGCCGGTCAGACGCGATAACCACTACACCATGGACTTCACTCTTCCAAATGCCGTAATTCCTACATACTCGCAGAAACCAAATCCCCAATGACCGGCAATCGGAAGATCCCGGGTTCGATTCCCAGGTGGTACTTCATTTTTTTCATTTGTTGTTTTCTCTTTCTCGTCTTGCGCGGAATATCTCCTATACAAGCGTCGTTCTTTACGTTGTTTATACTGCGTGTTCTTTGCAGTTGAATGTATATATATATATATATATAATATATATTATATATATATATATATATTATATATATATATATATATATATATATTTATATACAGGAAGGAGAGGTCAAGGGCAAGCGCCCGCAAAAACTGACCCCCCCCCCCCCGCCCCTTTATAAGAAGGAGCAAGCTGAAGTCAAGATCTCCAAGGCTTATGGTGACATTTCTTTTTTTTTTCTCTTATTCTGAAAAGACTGTGTAGCGTGTAAAATGCAGGTACTGAAGAATAGAGGGAGAAGTGTGTGTGTGTTTGAGAGCATGCTAGACTGCTCACAGGGTGTATATGAGACACGGAAAAAGATCAGCTAAAGGACAGTGAACGGGAGAAACGGGAGTTATATATGCTCTTCTGATCTCTCTAACTGCGTGCCTCCTTTAAGGAGAGCACGCAGCACTAGACTTTCTACACTTTCTCATTCCTTTTCGTCCACTCTCTAACGCAAGGGTTAATCGGTATTTTCATCTTTCATCTACTCAACCGCCGAACTCTGGAACAATCTTCATCCACTCCCTCTTTCTTCCCCTATCTATGACCTACTGTACAATCTTTCAAACGCAGTATGTCTAGCCATCTCGAAACCCTAAACCTTGATTTTGGCTCTTCTTCTTCTTCTTCTTCTTCTTCTTCCATCGGGGGAGCGCTTTTGCCGGCATTCACCCTTGACCCCTCCTTCCTGCATGAAAAGAAAGTAGTTTCTGCTATACTCTGTACTTATACGCGGGATGCAAACTAGCGCCTTCAAAGTTCACCCTGCAGATATCAAGCGCAAAAAAGGGGTATACAAGCTATGTGCGCCTCTTAATTTATATCGTCTCGTATAGCTTCTAATTAAGTAATCCAAACTTAACTTTAAAAGTAATTGATCATCATCATAATGAACCGTGAATAAATGTTTCCTATTATTTTGTTATACTCCTAGGGTCCTTGAGGGGGTTCTAATCCCCCAAAAAAAACCGTGGCTACGCTAATGGACGAACCAATAGAGCAGATACAAGAATTCAACCCTCTATAGACAGAATTTTCTGTAGGGTTAAGTTATAAATGCGTGTATATGAAAGGTTAGAAATTTGTAACAGTTGTCCATATAGGGCTAAGTATCTGGGTCAAACTATCGCCAGCTCCTTGAGTGACGACTCAGACATAAGAAAACAATATCGAAGTTACTGTGCTAAGACAAACATGATTATAAGGAACTTCAAATTCTGTACAAGCGAAGCTGAAGACGCTCTTTTACGTACTTTTTGCACTAATATTTATGGGCAGGAATTCTGGGTTAATTATAAAAAACGTTCCTGCAGACCCCTCACTTTACTTTACAACAGATCCTATAGGCTGCTGCATAAGTTACCTCCAAGATGCTCAACCTCTCAAATGTTCGCTAACCGCAACTTTCCGAGCCTCTCTATGGTAACAAGATGTACTCAGTACAGTTTAATGCGAAGAATTAAGAACTCAGACAATCCAATTGTCCAAGCTATTCATCAGCCCTGCTTTATATCTATTAGACTATGGACCTCTTGGTATAAAAGTGTTTGTCTATAGTTCCACTGAACTCCCGCATTAACCATTTCATTACGTATACTTTTTATTTTTATGAAGCTCTTATCACTAATTTTATTATTTATCGTTCTTTACGTGTATTATTGTTATTTTTTTTATTACCGTCGTCCTTTTTTTGCATTTTTTAAAATTATGTTTAATTAGTTGTATCGTTGATTACCTTGATGAATACTGTACCTTTTTTTAGGTTGGTGGATAAGTCTCCTGCCAATAAACATTATTATTGTCATTATCATTATCATCATCATCATTATCATTATCATATATATATATATATATATATATGTTGGTATATGTTGGTAATGTCACTACGTGTGCTTTTTATTTTTTTTATTTCTTTTTTTTTATTCTTTTCGTAGAAGAAAAAAGAATACAGCCTTTGGTAGTTTTCATTTTTATTTGTTTCAGTTCGTGTCTTATTTTTATTTCCCTTTTAGTCATAATTTTTAGTTTTTAAAATTTATTATTGTTAATTTATGTTATCACTTATTACCTTCAAGAATAGGTACTATTTATGGGATTTATATCCTACCAATAAAGCTTATCATTATCAATTATTTCGTATACAGGGCGTTCATAAAAGATCTGAACGTTTGATTCGTTAATATTTTTCATACTAAATAAGATATAAAGCATAACATGTGTAAGCGATAGAGCAACTAATAAAGTTTTTTTGTACAAGACCAAGGTTGTCAACATCCATGAACTACGAATCAGGATCAGGGATGCAATAGCGATGGTCGATGCTGGCATACTTGAACGTACATGGCGAGAAATTGAATATCAATTGGATGTTGTACGGGCGACCAATGGCGCACATGTTGAAGTTTATTAAACATGCATGTAAAACTTTTAGCTGTGCGGAGTCACATGGATAAACTTGTTTCTTTGTATGTTATTGGGTTATCATATTAATAAAGATTGAAATCGTTCAGGTCTTTTATGAACACCCTGTATTATTGATACAAAAATATAAATACCGTCAATATATAATTTTTCGAAATATTTCAAACAAAAATCCAAAGAAAAACAACAGTTATTATAATGTCGAAAAAATATTTACATTATCAAGAGAGTGACTGATGTCATATAATAACTAAACACTTTATTATATTCTGGTCATACATTGCCATGAGCATTGAGCACATTAATAAAACAGTAAACCAAGCATTTATATCAAGATGACAGTCACTATTTTGAATCTTCCCTATACAGCTGATCTAAAAAAACGGCTAAAGCTAAAGCCCTAAAATAGAATTTTAAAATAAGTTTCAATCGAATTTTAAGAGTGCACCTGTCATGTTCCTCAACCACGATTCGATTTAGGCTTCCAACTATCAGAACACCATTCCTATAGATTATAGAATTGCTTCCTTTCGTATTTAAGTCAATTCCAAAGGGAGCTTAAGCGACAAGCAGAAGAATTAAATATTATATAACGCATAATCCATTCTGTCATTCCGTTCCGATCGAATCCAGGAATATACGACTGTATTAGCGCGACGGATATATATATATATATAGATATATATATATATAACGTAAAGAACGACGCTTGTATAGGAGATATTCCGCGCAAGACGAGAAAGAGAAAACAACAAATGAAAAAATGAAGTACCACCTGGGAATCGAACCCGGGATCTTCCGATTGCCGGT
>JAJOZX010008755.1:152500-173769 GCA_023014485.1 Bathynomus jamesi
TTCGTCTTTCTTCCACTTTTACATTTTAAAGGAAATTAAATTACAGCCATTTTATTTTAAATGTATCTCCATACAGTAAATAATTATTAATTTAGTTTTGTCAATTTGTTTTTTTTTTAGTGTAAATAACCTACCCGTAATTAATAATTAAAATAAATGATTGAACTCACCAACGACGTTCAGGTTGACCATGAGTGCCTGCGGCGGATGGGATGAAACTTGGCACTCGTATTTCCTGCGTCATTGGGAGTCACCCATCGAATCGTCAGCATCCAGTCGCTTCCATCAGAGAGACTTTGACCCCAATCGCTGGTCAGATGAATACACCTGTCTACCCACGGTCAACAGGTGATAATCGCCGGTCGAACCCACGACACCTGAGAGATACACGAAATAAAAAGTGTCAGATTTGTCTCATGTGTATAAAAAGAAGTAAAAAAAAGGTCATATCGGAAACACCTATAATCCCCACACGGAAGGGGGAGAGTCACTTGAAAAAACAATATTCACGTTTACATATATGATATAAAAAAATAATTACTAATTTTAGGGGTAACTTTAAAAGTTACATTTTACCCTTTTATATATATATATATATATATATATATATATATGAAAATTATTTCACGAAAATAACACGTGAATAATATTTATGATGGAAATAACCACGAAAGAAAGTTAAAACATGAAATAGTGCTTGAGTGCTTTCGTCTAATGACATCCTCACCTCAGGAAGACTGAAATTATGAGATTATGACTACTGTACATAAGTTTACAAAGTAAAACAAAAAATAATATGATTGGTGCAGATAATATTGGGGAGGGGCATAAAATTCACGTGGAAGAGCTACCAGAGTTTTAGCGTCTTTCTCTTCTGATCTAAATCTGACCTGAAAGAATTCAAACTAACAGGATCGAGCGAAAAAAGGACCTGTCTGAGGTTGACATTGTTTGCAAGTTGAATAATGGCAGATTTAAGAATGTTTCTATTACCAAAACTGAAGAATTATTCCAATCAATACAATGGGACAACTCTGACCAATAGACAAAAAGGGCGTTTCTACGACTTCTTTTTTTTATGCAGGAAGGAGGGGCCAAGGGCAAATGCCGCAAAAGCGCCCTCCCATAGAAGAAGACGAGAACCAAAATCAAGGTCCGGGGTTTTCGAGATGCCTAGACACTCTGCGTTTGAAAGGTGGAGGTCATAGACAGGAGGAAAGATGGAATGAGAAGATTGTTCCAGAGTTGACCGGTTGAGTAGATGGAAGACTGAAAATATCGATTAACCCTTGCATTAGATAGTTAGACAGAAAAGAAATGAGAAAGTGTAGAAAGTCTAGTACTGCGTGCTCTCCTTAAAGGAGGAGGCATGCAGTTAGAGAGTTCAGAAGAGCAATGTCCGTTATGATAGCGATAGTAAAGAGAGAGTGAAGCAACATTGCGGTGAAGAGAGAGAGACTGAAGACACTCAGTAAGAGGCGGGGAATTGATGAGACGAAAAGCCTTTGATTACCACCCGGGTCAAGTACGGTTGTGTGGGTTGAGCCACCCCACACATGAGAAGCATACTCCATACAGGGGTGAACAAGACCCCTGTACAAAGACAGCAACTGAGTGGGGGTGAAGAAACCGCGGAGGCAGTACAGCATACCTAACCTCTTAGAAGCTGTTTTCGAAAGAGAATATATGAGATCTTTCCGCGAAAGATGACGAGAAAAGGAAACGCCAAGAATGTTAAGAGAAGAGGAAGGATTGAGCTGTGTGTTGTTGAAGGTAAGGAGATAGTTGTGTAGAAGATTGTTACGAGTAGACAGATGGAGGAACTGAGTTTTTGAGGCATTGAAAACCACAAGGTTTTCTCTGCCCAATTAGATATAACAGAAAGATCAGAGGTCAGGTGCCCATAGCCGTACTACGCGAATCATGGAGTGACTGTTGAGAGGGACGCTTTGGGAAGCGGGTGGAGAAGTGAAGAGTGGAATCCTCGTCATAGGAGTGAATAGGACAGGAAGTGAGAATTAAAAGATCATTAATAAATAAAAGGAAAAGAGTGGGTGACGGGACAGAACCCTGAGGAACACCACTGTTAATAGCTTTAGGAGAAGAACAGTAGCCATCTACAACTGCAGCTATAGATCGGCCAGAAAGGAAATTAGAGATGAAGGCCCAGATAGAAGGATAGAAACCGAAGAAGGGCAGTTTGGAAATTAAAGATCTGTGCCAGACTCTATCAAAGGTTTTTGATACGTCTAGCGCAATAGCAAAAGTTTCACCGAAATCCCGAAAGCAAAAGTACCAGATGAGAGACAAAGACGAAAGAGTTTGCCTAGGCAGGGTATCAGCACAGAAGCACACTTCTTAAGAACAACAGGAGGAACACCATCAGGACCATACGCCTTCCTAGAGTTGAGCCTAGATAGGGCAGAAAAAACATCTTTAGAAGAGATTCTAATTTCAGATATAATAGTCAGAGGGGGGAGGAGATGGAGGAACAGCACCGGAATCGTCCAGGGTTGAGTTGGAGGCGAAAGTTTGAGCGAAGAGTTCAGCTTTGTCAGGAGAAGAACGCAACTGTGCCGTCGGAATGGAAAAGAGGGGGAAAGAAGGGGAAATAAAGTTGTTGAAGAGGTTCTTAGCTAGATGCCAGAAAGAGCGAGAAGAATTAGAATTTGATAGATTTTCACATTTTTGTCGGATGGATGAAGGAATTTTTGGTAAATCGAAGAACAGATTTTGCAAGATTCCGGGCAGAAATATAAACTGAGTGAGAGTCAATTGTATGGCGACGGTACCTTCTGAAAGCCTCCTCTCTGTTGCGGATAGCATTAGAACAAGTAAGGTTAAACCAAGGTTTTTTTTGCAGTTGTAGTAGGAATAGAATATGGAATGTACGCCTCCAAGCCTGAGAGAATCACCTCTGTGATGCGCTCAGCACACCCAGAAGGGCCCCGGCCACGGAAGCAGTAATCATTCCATGGGAAATCACAGAAGTACTGCCCCAAAGCCTCTCAATCAGCGGCGCCGAAGTGACAAAGGCGCTTCCTCTTGGAGGATCCAAAGGCCGAATTGGAGCGATAGGACAGGAAACAGGTATAAATTGTGATCGGAGGAGCCCAACGGAGAAAAAAGTTTCACAGAGAAAGAAGAAGGATGAGAGGTAAGAAATAAATCCAGATGTTGGGCCGATCTCCAAGGCGATCGGGATACGAGTAGGGTGCTGTACAATCTGCTCTAGGTCATTTAGGATAGAAAAGTTGTAAGCTAGTTCACCAGGGATGTCAGTGAAATGGGAGGAAAGCCAAAGGTGGTGGTGAACATTGAAGTCTCCGAAAATGGAGATTTCAGCAAAGGAAGAGCGGGAAAGAATATATTCCACTTTGGAAGTGAGATAGTCAGAGAATTTTGGATCGTCAGGAGAATTAGAAGAAAGGTAAACTGCGTAGATGTATTTACTGTAGTTTGAGATTGACATGTAAGCCGTAGCCCAGAGGGTATAGAATTCGAAAGATTCGAGTTCGCGAATACGAGAACAAGTTAGGTCATTGCGTACATATACGCAATAACCACCTTTGGAATGAAATTGAGTAAACAGAAAGTAAGAGGGTACAGAAAAGGGGTTGCTGTCAGTCGTCCCAGACACCTGAGTTTCAGTGAGGAAAAGATGAGGTTTAGATTGTTCCGTTCTAATGGAATAGTGATGTTGGTTCACGAGTGTTCAAGTCTTTCCCATCTGTCCAGTGTAAAAGGAGTCACATTGTTTACAACCAATTTTATAGATAATGCCTGAATTATTGGTAGGATTATTCTTTATTATGACATTTTCACAGTATAGTGAACCCCCGATATACTGGACTCGCATTTATTGAACTTCACTTTTATCGGACATTAAACTCTATTCAACATTTTTGGATATATTAGATTACTGTCAAATATATCCAGAAAACTGTGCATAGTATATACAGTGTATACGGACAAATGAATACAAATAAGAAATAACCGTTTACATATGTGAGTCTTCCTGCCCTCTGGCGTCTGCAGTCTGAAGCAAAATCTGCTACCATGAATCAGTAGTTGGTTGGAGTGCTTAAAGGGACGGTGTGTTTTTGTAGTACGTCTAAATCTCGGAAATGGAGCAACACGCGTTCGGAGACGAACGAAATGATTAAAACAGCTTTTGGAAATGATGCTCTCAGTGTAGCTAACGTTTACAAATAGCACAAAAGTTTAAAAATGGAGAAACATTTGCTCGTACCAGAAATCGAATCTGTTGAACATTTTCATCCGTAATGAGAAGTGGAAGGGCGGCTACTGCGTTCCTTGTCTTCAAGCGATGTTTCTCCATTTTTAAACTTTTTGTGCTATTTGTAACGTTAGCTATACTGAGAGCATCATTTCCAAAAGCTGTTTTAATCATTTCGTTCGTATCCGATGCAGATTTTCCAAGTTTGGCACGCGCGTTGCTCCATTTCCGAGATTTAGACGTACTGCAAAAACACACCCTCCCTTTAAACGCTCCAACCAACTACTGACTCATGATAGCAGATTTTGCTTCAGACTGCAGACGCCAAAGGGCAGGAAGACTCACATATGTAAACGGTTATTTCTTTTTTGCATTCATTTGTCCGTAGCAATAAAATTATCGATACTTTTTGATCACTCTTCGTATATAGTGTAACAGTATATACAGTGTACTAGCGTATAGTATAACAGTATATACAGTGTACTAGTGTACCTTTATATAAGTGTAGTAATGCAGTACTATATGCATTGTAAGTGTACTTACTGTATAGCATATTAGTTGTGTTTAATTGTGTCAATACCGTACTGTACTGAAGTTAAGTTTAGTGATGTACTGTACATACAGTATAGTAATTATGACCAGCACCACCTCAACCATCCCCTCCAACCCCCACACAACTTCCAACTGCAGAGGAACTGAATTCATGACTGGTATATATAATTTATACCGTTGTACTGTATTTATTTCTTTATTTTAGGAAGTGTAATGTTTGTGGCGGACGTGTAATTTTTATATTGAATAAGATTGTGTGTATATATATGTATTTTCGGATATATTGGACTTTCGCTTATATTGGACTGGGGATTCCAAATTAGTCTAATATATCGGGGGTTTACTGTATTGGCATATGAGAATACTATATTAATTTTCAAAAGTTTAAGTATATTAGCAATGCCTCAAAAACCTGGAAAAATATTCTTCGACAAAGTGCGAGGGTTATTATTCACACGATAGAAGGTTCGTTTTGCCTTATTAAGGCAAGATTCCAAAAAAGCAGGTGGGTAACACAAATCGCTTCCAATATTGTTGATTCTTCTAAGTCAGCAGCCATGTATTCCGCACTGGCGATCCCAAGAGTACGGGGAAACAGAAGAAAATATAGCTTTCTTGATGGGGGTGTCATGTCCAGAGTATAAGTGTACATAGGACAAATTGTTTGTTTTTTCCGATAGATACTAAACTTAAAACCTGGGCTTTCCCCATGTACACGCACATACAAAAATGGGATTGAGTTGTCTTGTTCCACTTCCAAAGTAAACTTAATGGATGGGACTTGATTATTTAACTGAACAAGGAAGTTATCTACAGTAGGTCACGCCTCGTGGGTCAGATACACAAAATATCGTTGACGTACCGCAACCATGGGATGCCAACCCCCCAGGATCCTCGGAATGTAAGTTACAGTATTTCAAGAAAACTCCATAAAAATATTGAAGAGGAGAGATGACAAAGGATTACCCATGGCCATCCCAAAAACCTGTCGATAATACTGACCATTAAACGTGAATTGGAATAATTCTTCAATTTTGTTCCACTCAAGCATCATTGTTAATATGTAGAAATATTCTTGAGTCTGCCATTATTCAATTTACAAACAATTCAATCTTAGCCAGGGCCTTTTTTTCGTTCGATCCTACTAGTTTGAATTCTTTCAGATCAGATTTAGATAAGAAGAGCAAGGCGCTAAAACTCTAGTAGCTCTTCTACGTGAACTGCATGCTACTCCTCCAATATTATCTGCACCAATTATTATTTTTTTTTATGAACTATATACAGTATAATCTTAATCTTATTATTAATTTCAGTGTTCCTGAGGATGCCATTAGAAGAAACCGCTTGAGCACTATTTCGTGTTTTAAATTTCTTTCGTGGTTATGTTTGTCATTTATATACCTGTAAAAAATATAATATTATCTATATATATATATACTACAGGGTGTTCTAAAATTACCTAGTAAACTTTTATATGTCCGTCGATCAGTAGTCGGAAGTTGTGAACAATGTGTTCAAATTGAAGGAAGACACTTTGAACATCTAAAATAAAGAATTATTGTTGCTTTTCTTCTTCTTGTATTTGAAATAAAATTGATAAATATCGCATAATTTTTGTTACGATATTGCGTTCATATAAAAGTTTATTAGGTCATTTTAGAACACCCTGTATATATATCAAAGACAATGAAGGTAAACTAGTTGGTTAAAAAGAGCTCTTATTTTCACTTATTTTGCTCTTCTCCGACCACTGCAGAAGGGCGGGGATAGGAGATGAAACGCAAATGTTCTTCCGTGTTCCCGCATTGACCGCATGTTTGATTAATGATCGATAAGAGCGCCCTCTGCGAGTCGCGCTCAAACGGCACACTCGAACGAAGTTATCGAAGCAGTGGAGCATATAATGCAATAATTACGCTCTCTTTCACTTCGCTCTTCGTTCTGAATAAATAACTGCAAAGTGATGACAAGTGTATGCTCGTTTTTTGTTATATTATGACTCCAAACTATGACGCCAATTTTTCAATGATGTATTCGTCATTGCGTCAATTCTTGTGTGGAATTTTATGCAGAAGTACACTTTGCAAAAAGTTCGCCTAAAAACATAAAATTTCTGGAAAGCATAAAAATGAGTAATCAGTAATGATTGGCTTTTGTTCATAAAACTTTATTAGTCACTAAAAAGAATAAAATATCGTAAGGAAAACAGAATATTACCGCCTAGTAAATTTAATGGCTTTTTAGAAATTTTTTTAAGGCGAACTTTTTACGGAAGCTGTAGCAGTCATACTTTTGCTCTTTTTCTAACACAACTTCAATATAATTGTTGGTAACAGTCTGGTAATGAGTCATATATTCTAATGTCCTTTCATTTGGAGTAGATATTCCTCAACTTTACCAAAAAAAACCAAGAGGTTCAAAACGTGCAAAAACTTTGCAGTTATAGTGGCATGTGGGTATGTAAAGAAAATCGATCATGCAACGCCCTTTAGAGAACAGTTAGGATGGCTAATTATAAATTTGAAATTGCAATTTAGTATTTGCACATTTGCATACAAAGTTATGCACAATTACCTTCCTCACTGGGTGTTACAGTTTCCTTCGAACCATCAACATCATCCTGCTATGGATCTCAGAAATAATGACGATCTTTAATCAAGCATGAGACGATCTCATGCTAGTAAAATGCCAGTGTCATGAGTCGCTCCCTCGCTATGGAATAACTTTCCTACCCTAATCAAACAAGTGTCATCTCATTCCACTTTCAAATCTTGTTAAAAGCCATCTTGATAATCTCAGCACTACTTATGCACAGACATTTCTGAATTCTTTTCTAAATCCACAACGATGCAAACTTCACTGCTCTCAATGTTACATAATCTTCACCTATCGAGTAACCAATTCAGTGATACGCTATAATTTTAAAGTATATATGTATGTAGATGTGCATATGCATTTATATACGTACAGTACAGATACGGAGGAAAGTTCGTCGGCGTTCTTATATGGCTATGTATGATATGTATGTATGTGAGTATGTCTAAAGCGCATTGGTGAAATTTTGGATGCTGACTGCTAGAAGATTTAGAGCCATATGATTGGGTGAAAGTAATACATTTTTTTACTAAGCCCCACCCTTCATTTTTACATAATATTATATGCGAAATAATAAATATATAAATGGTAATGTTTCCATAATAACACTGGTCAACAAAGATTTTTCATCAGAGTAAAATTTGTGGTGGCTGGATAGCATTTTTCACGCTGATTCCAAAACTGCATTCAGATTTTTTCTAGCACGTATAGTTTTCAAGATGAAGGCATATATATAACTACACAGATTTAACCATTTTAAATAGGCAAAATAGGGGGCCTACTAATATTTCAACATTTGATTGTGTTTATTTTATTGTGTTTTTTTAGTTTATTCATCTTATTTATTTCAATTATCTTAATTATACATCTTATGTATTTCAGGTGTGAGCTTTTACGTCTAGCAGCATTGTGATTCAGGCAACAACGCCGTGCTTTTTGTGTCAAAAGATCAGTCCAGTCCAAGAACTTGTTGTGTCAAGTTGGTGTACATTTTTTTTTAATTTATAGTTTGCTCAGGTCAGTCAACATGCCTCGACAATATAAGAATGACCCCGACAAGTTCTGTTTCGTATGCGGCCAGTTGACAACTAAAACACAGCGACGAAGTATTACAACCGACATTAAGAAAATATACAAGCTATACTTTGGTTGCCATCTAGGTGACCAAGATAAACCATGGGCGCCACATCAAATCTGTTCTGGCTGTTCAAATGGATTACGTGATTGGCTTAACAAAAAGAAAGCTTCAATGCCATTTGCCATACCCATGATATGGAGGGAGCCGAGAGATCATCATGAAGACTGTTATTTTTGTAGTGTGAACTTAATGGGGTTTTCTGCCAAGAACAAACACCAGATTGTATATCCAAACTTGGATTCAGCACGTAGACCAGTAAAACATGATGAAACATTGCCCATTCCAATTCCCCCAAGTGATAGGCTAGATTCTATCATAGATGACATGGAAAGTGATGAAGGTGCAACTGGCGTTTCCGGACCATCTACAGAACCAGAGTACACTTTTGAAGGTAGACATTTAGAGCCTAAAAAGTTAACCCAAGGACAGTTGAATGATCTTGTTAGAGACTTATCGCTGTCTAAAGAGAAATCAGAGCTTCTCGCCTCAAGACTAAAGGAGAACAATTTACTTGAGAACAATGTTCGTATTAGTTACTACCGAAAGCGGAATTTTGAATTAACAGCATTCTTTTCAGTAGACGGTCCTCTCTGTTATTGCCATGACATCAATGGACTATTTACAGCCATATCTCAGACGTATGTGGCATCTGAGTGGCGCCTCTTTATTGATTCGTCGCAGAGAAGCCTGAAAGCAGTTCTTTTGCATAATGGTAATATAATGCCATCCATCCCCATTGCCCATTCCGTCCATCTAAAAGAGACATATGACAATATGGATATACTACTTAAGGCAATCAAATACGACAGTCATCAATGGAATGTTTGTGGAGATCTAAAAGTTATAGGAATGCTTATGGGTATGCAGTCAGGATTCACAAAATTTTGTTGTTTCCTTTGCCTGTGGGACAGTCGCGCCACTATAGAACATTACACCAAACGTGACTGGCCACTTAGGTATACATATGTCCCAGGGATAAGCAATGTCCAGTCTGTCCCTTTAATGGATCCCCAAAAGATCTATCTGCCACCTCTTCACATTAAACTTGGTTTAATGAAGAATTTTGTTAAAGCAATGGGTAAAGTCAATTCTGAAGGGTTCCAATACCTTTCAAGGAAATTTCCGAAGGTTACTGCAGCAAAATTGAAGGAAGGAATTTTTGTTGGGCCACAAATAAGGGAGGTTTTTAATGACACTGAATTTGAAAAAGTCCTAAGTCCGCTGGAATTGAAGGCTTGGCTGGCGTTCAAATGGATATGTGAAAACTTTCTTGGAAGCAACAAGTCACCTGCGTATAAGGATGGAGTCAAGAACCTCCTTGATGCCTTCAAAGAAATGGAGTGTCGAATGTCGTTAAAAATTCACTTCCTTCATTCCCACTTAGATTTCTTTCCTGAAAACCTTGGTGCAGTGAGTGACGAGCAAGGAGAGCACTTCCATCAAGATATTCAGATGATGGAGAAGCGCTACCAAGGATATTGGAATGAAAGCATGATGGCGGACCATTGTTGGATGCTGTATCGTGACAATCCAGGCCAAATTTACAAAAGGAAATCACACTCACAGCGCTTTTAATAAAATAATGTGTATATATTCTTTATTTATAAGTACATTGAATAAAGTATATGATGTATTTGTTGTTTAGCATTCCTAAGTGTGATCTATACATCCATAAATTTTCTTATAGCAATATCAAAAACTTAAAGATATCAAAACCAGTGTATCTATATAACTATACGTGCTAGAAAAAAATAAAACCAGATTCGGAATCAGCGCGAAAAATGCATTAAGAAAAGTGTGATCATGTTTGTGATGAGAAAAAAAAGTTTCATTTTGTTGGCCAGTGTAATTATTAACAAAACGAGGCTTGTTAAAAATACAGTTTATACAAGTATAAATGAATGAGTGGAGCGATCTATTGGAGGAAATTTCAGTCATATTCCACTTCAATTCATTTTCATTGATGGAGTATTATTACATACCAGTTCATTATCTTATGCCAGTCCAGAACAGTATATTATACAACAACGTAAGTTTAACGTTAAATACATAAGAAATAAATTTCCCTTTTCCTTGTAGGGTTCGAACCTTTGTCACAGAAGACGACACGAAATAAATAGAAATAATTAAATACCACTTTACTCAGCTCTCTCTCTCTCTCTCTCTCTCTCTCTCTCTCTCTCTCTCTCTCTATATATATATATATATATATAAAATATATATATATATATATTATATATATATATATATATATATATATATATAGTGTGTGTGTGTGTGTGTGTATGATACATACAGACCGTGCATGGAACAAGGAACTCTTCTGGGAAAATAAATCCACCTTAGTCCGAATAAGTAATGGTAAATGACAAACACTAGTTATATCATGAAAAACCTCATGAAAAAACCTCAGGGGACCATTCTGAGTTCAATCCCATCATGAAACGACCATGTTATGTGCCTTGAAAAGTGGACACTCAATTTTGCCAGTTGAGGTTTAAGTTTTGGTTGTTGGCTAAAAATACAATAGTTATCCCTTTTTCTTTGGTGTATTCAATCCGACGTGAATGCAACAAGTCTTTTGCTTATATTGAGGTTCTGAATATAGTAGGCTAGGTGTAGCTGTAAACCCTAGATCCTGTCCCAAAGCTGGCTCCTATCTGCTTTGCAGATAGCTGGTGAGGAAAGCTATATTTTTGGAACCTCTTTGTGAGTGACCCGTTGCCCACGTCGGGCTAACATCATGAAAAAGAAAAAACTATAGTGTTTGTCATTTACCATTACTTATTCGGACTATAGTAGATTTATTTTCTCAGAAGAGTTCCTTGTTCTATACACAGTCTGTGTGTATCATGAAAAAACCTCAGGAGACTATTCTGAGTTCAATCCCATATATATATATATATATATATATATATATATATACGAAAAGGGTTGATTAAGTAAATAGCAATCTAGGTATTTTCGCCGCAGGACTTTTCGCCGCCGGACTTTTCGCCGCAAGATTTTTCGCCGTAGGAATTTTCGCCGCAAGGATTTTCGCCGCAAAGAATTTTCGCCGCAAAATATATAATTTGTATAGATATATAAATATAAGCCTACCAAATTTTCTGAACTCTCTAATACGTCGGGTTTGGATGACTTGGACATTTTCATTTATTAATTCTCTTAAATAAGTGATTTCATGTACTTCAAAGGTTTTGAACCCTTAGGTTTTTAAAAACCATTTTTGATGGTTTAAAGTGATACTGCACATGCAATAACAGATACTGTCAAAGTTTTATAAAATCGTATTGGAAGTGTGAAATAAAAAACTGGAAGGCAAGAGTGCATACAATTTTAGAAAGTGACGCTAAAATAGTAATTTGCAAAACATTTGGTGAGCATAGTCATTCTGCAAACCCATCAAAGCCTAAAGTGTACGCCACAATAGCAAGTATGAAAACGACGGCTACTAACTCCCAATTATCTGCAAGATCACTAATTGCCGATGCTTCTGCAAGCCTAGATGATGCAGGTTGTTATCTAATGCCATCAATTGCAACTTCATCAAGAAATATTAGAAAATGGAGGCAAAAGAATATGGATATGTTGCAAAAGTACATAATAGAACGTAAACTACGCTAGGATCTATAGGAGACATTTTTTAAATGAATCCATCAAATAAAACGTTAAAACTAACGAAAATATTACGACTTAACCTAACCAATCGTCAACTTATTTTTTATTTTTTAAAAATTCTTTTGCGGCGGCGAAAATTCCTTGCGGCGAAAAGTCCGGCGGCGAAAAGTCCGGCGGCGAAAAGTCCGGCGGCGAAAAGTCCGGCGGCGAAAATTCCGAACGCGAGTAAATAGATACCACGATCACTGTCTTCAACAATAAATAGCAAAGCTCATCAATGGTATGCGAGAACATGTGTCAGCTTTACAGAATGCAAAGGTAAAAGTAACACAATTTTAACTATATTGATTCAATATATCTTATTATTTACTGACTTTTATTCTCAAACCAAAAACAACATGGAAGAACCGAAGATGTCTATTTACTTTTGCCAACCTTTTACACACACACACATATATATATACAGGGTGGGCCGTAAGTTTCCATACATAGGAAAAATAAACATTTTTTTATGGACAACCATTTTTATTTATATAATATGCTCTACATGGTTGCCATTGTTTTGAAAACACATTTCAATACGTGTTCCCCACTGTTGATGAACACGCATTAGCACAGTTGACGTTATGCTTGTAATGGCGTTGGTGATACGTTCCTTTAGATGATTTATGTCTCGTATCTTTTCCTGATACACCATGGCCTTCAAATGCCCCCAAAGATAGAAATCAAGGGGGGTGAGATCTGGGGATCTGGGAGGCCACTCCACAGGACCACGCCGACCAATCCAAGCATCCGGAAACTGCTGATCCAAATACCGACGCACGTGAAGACCATAATGAGGTGGAGCTCCATCTTGCTGGAAGTAAACTGGGAAGTTACCTTCCTCGTTTAGCAGGGATGGGAAAATCTCTTCTTGCAACATGTTAAGATACCTTTCGGCATTAAGATTTCCACTGACAAAAATTGGTCCAATAATTCTGTCACCCCATATCCCGGCCCACACCATCACTTTACCGGCACCTTGCATCTTCGTCGGACTCAGCCAGTTAGGGTTAGCATTACTCCAATAACGTATGTTTTGCCGATTAACCTCTCCATTGACGTAAAAATTTGCTTCATCAGTAAACAAGATCTTACGTCAAACGCATATTCTTAGGGTATCTGAAACAAAAAACAAACGTTTAATTTTTCCTATGTATGGAAACTTACGGCCCACCCTGTATATATATATATATATATATATATATATATATATATTATATAATATATATATATATATATTATATATATATAATTTATATATATATATATATAATATATATATATATTATATATATATATATATATATATATATATATATATATATATAATTTATATATATATATATATATATATATATATATATATATATATAATATATATATGTGTATCTTATTTTATGCAGAATAAAAACCTCAGGATTCATTATAAGTGTCTGATCGTCAGTGTTTCTGAATTGCATACTTAAATTAACTTGACAGTCAGTGTTATAAATTGAAACTGCACGAAATTGTTAATGTAATAAAATGAGCATCCTTTTAACCAAATAAATTTTATTGTGGTACATAACACTAGTTGCAGACAAAATAGAATAACCAGTTATTTTATATCGGCTATGAGACGTTGCGCTCAATCGTGAAAAAGAAGCCGCGCGAAAGCAAGCGAACCATTCATGTATCGTCATAAATTTGGTGAACGAACGTGCTTTGCTTACATATTTTATTCCGTATGAGGTAGCATTCGTAGTATGAATGTAGTGATACTATTTTAATGTAGTTGATCACCTAATTAGTTTCCTTTGCATTTCAGGCACTATTTTGGTGCAGATAGCGTAAAGAGCATCGGGCACTATGCATAGCTCGAAGGACTGTCAGTGCTCATACATCTGTGGAGGAGTATAAGAAGATTTCGGCGAAATATGGAATTCATGCGTCAACTCTTCGTCAAATTATTTGCAAATGGATGTACGTAAAGATGACGACAACCGTGCTCAGGAATGGTCGACCATCGAAGATCTCACTTAGGATGATTGGAGACTCGTTCGTGATTAATCCAAAAGTGACGCCTGAAGACCTTCAAGGACCTTCGGCAAGCGCCAACGCACACGTTCATCGTTCCACAATACGAAAAACTTTGAACTGATCAGGACTTTATGAGCGGGTCGCACGATGAAAGCTACTGTTGTCGAAAAAACACAAAGTCGACAGACAAAACTTCCTTAGAACCCACCTGGGACCTACTACTGGGAAAAGGTACTTTAGATTGATGAGACAAAGATAGAGTTCTTCGGCCATTATGACAAACGTTACTTGTAGTCCAAATCGAATACAGCCTTCCAAAGTAAGGACGAAGTGCCTACAGTAAAGCACGCTGTATGAAACCTTATGGTTTGGGGCTGCTTTGCCGCTTCAGGAGCTGACAGACTCACCGTCATCGACAGAAATATAGATTTGAGAGAGTATCGGCGGATCTTGGAAGAAAATGTCGTTCCATCCGTTCATGATCTGCATCTTGGCCGTGGCTTGGTACTACAACATGATAATGACCTAAAGCTTACAAGTAATTCAACCAAGACTTTGTTAATGAAAAAGAAATATCGTGTCCTTGGGTGGCCCAACCAAAGTTCCGACCTCACTTTGATCGAGATGCTTTGGAGAGACCTGAAGCGAGCCGTACATGCCAGAAAACCATAAACATTACCCACTTGAAAGGATATTGTACACAAGAATGGTAAAAAAATCCATTGAACATCATGGCAACGTTTAATTCGTAATTATAGGAAACGTCTTCTTGCTGTTATTGCAGCAAGAGAGGGACTATCGCAGTGATGCACAAACCCTGGCCCGCGGGCCAAATGTGGCCCCCACGGGTCTTTTCAATTCACATTTTTCACATGAAAAGGGTAGCTACCCAAAGAAAAATCTGAAATATTACCCCTGGTTATAAAAATGCATATTTATAAAAAATAGAATATCTATATATCTGGCCCCTACATATAAAACAGATGGTTGGTTTGGCCCTCACATCAAAACGTTTGTGCACCACTGGACTATCGGGTAACGATTTTAAAGATTCACTTACATTTGCGCACGTACCGCTTTTGAAAAACGCTGGTTTGCTAGGTTACCTTTAATAAACTCCTTTGTTAGATGTAGGTACATTAAACACAATTACGTAAAATGTTCCTTTTCCGAGAAATTGTATTTCAATCACATAGACGTGGTTAAATATGTATTAATAATCCGGGTTCACTTACTTTTTTGCACAACTGTATAATTTTCTTGCCATGCATTGCTAACTTTTAATCCATTTATTACGAAACAATGCTTCCTTTTAATAACAGAATATAAAATATATTGACTGAAAATTTTCTACAAAATTTGAACGTGACAAAACATTACGTCCCATCAATTTCATATTTCATGTTGACATAATTTTGTGTCTAAAGTTTCCTTCATTTTTGTTATGATGGACATAATATTGGCACGTACTCGAAATGTTTGTCAGTTTTCTCCGAATCAGCACATGTGCAGTTAAGTTAGCCATGATATAATACGAAAGTCTTTCGTATGGTAATCTGTTAGTAAGCATGGATTGATAACTTTAAGGAAATTAAGTGTGAATCATTGTATTTTTGTTAATTATTTACAGTTCAGTTGCGGAATAATTATTCTAGGCCATAACCAGTTAAATCTCTAAAATATCTAAATGTGATAAAAAAAAACTAAGGTAAGCACGGAAAACAATCTTCATACCTCAACGTTTTATAACCAAATGGATACCACGGCAGTTCCGAGATTTCGTGTTTTCTGTGACAAGTTCGAACCCTACAAAGGTAAAGGAAATGTATTTCTTACATATTCAACATTAACACTTACGCTGTTATATATGTTGTTCTGGATTGACATAAAATAATTAACTTCCATGTAATTATGCTCTATAAATGAAAATGAACTGAAGTGGAATATAAGTGAAAGTTGCTCCAGTAGATGGCGCCACTCATCTAATAATATAAACTATATTTCCAATAAGCTTCGTTTTGTTAATCGGGTAAACAATGAATTGTAAACGTTGTGCGTAGGAAATGCCACTATAACAAAACCTTGAATCTCAGATTAACAGGGGAATATTTGTAATAGAAGTGACAAAGATGACTTTGGTAGATAATATATAACCATGCTAACCATGCCAACCTGTAGATACCAATTTCTTCCTCAAATTAACAATAGTATTTTTCTGAGTGTAGAGTCACTTTGTAAGAAACCACTATCCCTGAGTTCGAATCCCGGTGCAAGTGGCGTACCATCTTGTTACCACACAGCTTTACCTACCGAAGAAGACACCGGAAAACCACCCCAGTCATTTCTTTTCATGTATTTAACAAACCTGCTGAAAAGCAGGTTACTGTTTATATCTTACATACGCAGTTATATAACGCATAGTTCATATATAATAAAGTATTGTAATACCTTCTTAGTGCAGAAGAATAGACTATTTTTGCGTGTGTATATATATATATTATATATATATATATATATATATATATATATATATATATATATATATATATACAGGGTGGGCCGAAAGTCTGGATCCATAGGAAAATATTTATTTTAATACATAAATTACAACAAATGGTAAATACTTAAAATGAATATCAACTTTAACTCGTAAATGCGTATCCGTGATACTGTACAGTAGTTCGTACTCCAGTATAAATACTCAAATACTTTTTTTATTTCAGCCCAGAAATGGCTTCGAATCTAACAACAGAAGATCGGGTAGAACTTGTGCTCATGTACGCAAGACAGGGCGCTACACACAGAGAAGTTGCTACCGAATTCAATAGAAATCATCCTGATAAGCATCCAGTAACACATGCGACTGTTGGCAAGTTGTTTAAACGTTTCAAAGAAACAGGAAGTGTACATGATCGACGGCGTTCTGGTCGTCCAAAAACTGCAACTGATGAAAATACCTCTGCAATGGTATGTGAAACTTTAACGAATAGTCCAGTAAAATCAACAAGAAGATTATCAAATGAAACACGCATCTCGAGAACGTCAATTCGAAGAATTATTAAAAATCATAAATTCCATCCCTAAGTGTCTCGATGTCAGAGGCCGCCAATTTGAGCATTTGTTATAATTTGTTGTTTATACTGGAGTACGAACCACTCTACACCGGTAGGGTGGATCGATTTTACATTTTTTTTCGATTTCCATATTCTAATAGAGACAAAACCTTGCGCATGCATGAGAAAATAGCCTCTGCAAAATCTAGCTTAAAGGTAATCATCTTCTGCCCCCGGCAGAGCGATGAAATCATATTTTAGTAGTCAAAAACGTATTTTTAAACCCTAGCCTAGAGTCATAAAATTTTGCGTGTGTGTATTTCATGCCTAAGCAACGATATAAATGCTATGGGAAATATATAAATGCATTATTTAAGACAAAGAGCCGATCTGAAAATATGTATAATATACATATTTTCAGATCGGCTCTTTGTCTTAAATAATGCATTTATATATTTCCCATAGCATTTATATCGTTGCTTAGGCATGAAATAACACACGCAAAATTTTATGACTCTAGGCTAGGGTTTAAAAATACGTTTTTGACTACTAAAATATGATTTTCATCGCTCTGCCGGGGGCAGAAGATGATTAACTATTAAGCTACGATTTTGCAGAGGCTATTTTCTCATGCATGCGCAAGTTTTTGTCTCTATTAGAATATGGAAATCGAAAAAAAATGTAAAATCGACCCACCCTACTGTACAGTATCACGGATACGCATTTACGAGTTAAAGTTGATATTCATTTTAAGTATTTACCATTTGTTGTAATTTATGTATAAAAATAAATATTTTCCTATGGATCCAGACTTTCGGCCCACCCTGTATATATATGGTGGTCCAAAATTTGGGCTAAAATTTCAAAATAGTTGGAAATGCTCTCCACATGGCTGCTCTTATTCCTTTAGATGTGAAGTGATTTTGTGCAAAATATCTGTCGATTCGATTCAGTACATGATAAGAGGTCGCTATGATTTTCACATTTTCAATTAATTAATTAGCTAATCATTTTCTACCCGCTTCATTTTTAGAGGACGCGGCAGTCACGCCACATTGACTCCGCCCACCTTTCAGAGGATGATGCAATTGTTCAATTTCTTGTATAATGCTGTTTGTGAATCAGACAAATCATTTACTCATGCATCATTTCAAGTTTAAACTTATTGGAAATTTATAACTGGTAAGGATGTTGATATTAAATTAAATGATTAAAATTGTAAGGTATATATCTTATGTCTCTTATGTCTCTTCCTACCCATCAACCACTAACCACTGTAACCAACTTTTTACTTTATTTATTTTGACTTTGCAATTTTTTACTTTAACACTTATATAATTGTGCTTTGGTGCTAAACGGTTAATGCATTATTTTCTCTCATTTTTCAGGTTATGGCTAGAAGTACTCGCTCATCTGCATAAACGTGGGTGCTCGGAAAGACCAGCAGCGAGTTATCAACTGCAAGGCTACCCACATGTAGTGATGTGCTTCGTTTGGTTCAGTTTCACCACCATGAACAGTCCAAGACCTTGAAAGAGAACTACAACTTGGCCTGCAAAGAGGCCCTGCAAGTATGGCATAGAGCAAGGATTCCTACACAGCGAGTCGATTCCTGCGTTAGGAAGCTGTCAAAGCTGTACGAAGAGTTCCTTGCGTTGAAGAAAAACCGCAAGACGCAGCTACAAAGCTGCAGAGTGAAAGAGAGCATGTTCCAAGAGACTCAGAGGTTTTCGACGTTGCCTTGAAGGTGATAGACAATGATGAAGACCGCCAATTCCTGATGATGCAACGAGAAGACGTCTTTTCCTGCAGTATGGCAGGCCCTGACAAGATTAATTTTGCCAAGGAATATCGCAAGAGATGTCGACAGGAGAAAGATGCTGATAAAACTCTAAGGTACAAAGAAAGAGAGGCTGCATTCCAGGCTGGAGCTGCTACTCTTCCATCATCCAGCACATCCATTTCATCCTCTGAAGAATTCAACGCTGAAGACGATGATTATCGTCCGTCGACTTTGACCGGAAGAGCAGATGTACACTCTCATCCTCCGAAACGAAACAATATCTTCACATCACCAGATGTGGTTGCTGCTCTTCATCGCGTCAACCTTCCCGATCGAAGAGCAGTCTTCGTTGCTGGATCAGTCGCTCAAGCCTTCGGCTATGATATTTCTACAATGACTCTTTCACGCAGCTCCATCCGTCGTTCAAGAAGGCAAGCAAGGCAGGCAGCAGCCAAAGAGGATCAAGTTTTGTTTTCTGTCGAAGGACCCCTTCTTCTTCACTGGGATGGGAAACTACTTCCCGACATTGGCGACGCAAAGGAAACAGCCGAACGAACCGCAATAATCATTACGGGAAATGGGTTGGAAAAACTCCTAGCCGTGCCAAAAATACAACGAGCGACAGGAGAAGAACAGGCCAAGGCTTGCATTTCGACGATTGATGACTGGAATCTTCGCGGTGAGATCCAAGGTCTCGTATTTGACACAACTGCGTCTAATACTGGCCTTCACAGGGGAGCCTGTACTATGATTGAAAAAGCAGTAGGGAGGGAACTTGACTGGATCGCTTGTCAACATCATATCCTTGAAGTCGTCTTGTCAAACACCTGCAATGCACTTCATGGACCC
This sequence comes from Bathynomus jamesi, assembly GCA_023014485.1. Classification (NCBI taxonomy): domain Eukaryota; kingdom Metazoa; phylum Arthropoda; class Malacostraca; order Isopoda; family Cirolanidae; genus Bathynomus; species Bathynomus jamesi. Next base: position 172,393 of record JAJOZX010008755.1, read on the forward strand.
ACAGGTGGCCCGGGAATGAATCTCTTTAAACGTTTTCAGAAAAAATGGCCATCACTTCAGAAGGATTCCTTCATGAAGGCTTCAAACAACCTATTCAGAGATCCAAAGATGTTCCAGCTTCGAGAGGAAATGATCCAGTACTTCACAAAGGCACTGGAGTCTAAACAATCGCGTGATGACTACGAGGAATTGCTACGACTCTGCCTCACCTTCCTCGGGTGCCGTGATGAGAAAGAAGTCAAGGTCCGCGCTCCAAGACCAACTCACCATCCACGCTGGATGGCCAAGGCCATCTACGTCCTCAAAATTTATCTGTTCAAGCATCAACTACAGCTGACAGCACGTGAGACGGAGAATATCACCGAGCTCTCTCTGTTTATCGCCTTGGTCTACACACGTTTTTGGCACGAGGCCCCCGTCGGAATCAACGCTCTTTTCAACGATATTCTGCTACTTAAAATCTTGCAAAAGTACCCAAATCAGACCATTTTCAAAGCAGCATCCACAACTCTTCAACGGCACTTGTGGCATCTTGGAGAGCATCTCATCGGCCTTGCATTCTTCGATCCTAGAGTCGATGCCGAGACCAAACGGAGGATGATCGTAAACCTCCAACGTAACGAGAATACCACTGTTACTCGTCGACTGAACCTTGAAGGAAACATTGAAGATTTGAATTTGTATGAAATGGTCACCAAAAGGACCCTGGGAATCTTCAGTCTGTTAAAGAAAGAAGGAAGGAAGGCAGCGAGGATACCTTCCTGAGGACCGATCCCAATTCCTGGACGGAGGATGATTGCTTTCAAGAGTTTCGACGCATAGCGATCAACCTAAAAGTTGTCAATGATTCGGCGGAGAGGAGTATCGCCCTTATCAAGGCATACAATACATCTTTGACGAAGGATGAAGAACAAAAACAATTCATCCTCCGATTAGTAGCAAAACATCGCCAAGACTACTCATCGTCTTCGAAGGAGTCAGTGATGAAGCGTTAATCTAAGTAATGATGTATATTATAAACGAATGATAAATGTAATTTTCTAACATATCATTTTTGTTCTTTAAAAATTAATCTGTTTTCTTTAAGAATTATTCTGTTTTCTAAAAAAAAATAAGCTGTTTTCTTTGAGATTTAATCTGTTTTCAAACCAATAAACTAGTATTTGCCCTTGTTTTTTCATTTTTTAACCCAGAAGATCAATCTACTAGAAAATGAGTAGTAAAATGAAATTCATGGCGACCAGTAAATATCATTCAATTAGGCTAAACTTTGGCATGGAGATGTTTGATAGATATAGGAACAGGAGCAGCCATGTGGAGGTAAATAATTACAAAATTTCATTTTCTGACCACCCTAAGTTATATATATATAATATA
>JAJOZX010008756.1:0-40000 GCA_023014485.1 Bathynomus jamesi
TTCGGAACCCACGTAAAATTGTATGTCCCCTCCTCCACCACGGAGGACATTAGTCCAGGCAATCTAGAGCAAAAAATAGCTTCAACCTGGGCAAAAATTGCTTCAGAAGCTTTCTAAACTGTTTCCAGCTCAGGAACCATTGCAGAATAACATATCCAAAATCCGACAAAATTGGACCCCGGGAACACCCCCAAAAATGAAATTCAAAATGGCGGACTGGCAGTTTCCTACGAAATACAATAAATTTTAATTTCGCTTTGTAGAGAGAGTTATGACTTTTCTTGATCAGTAAAATGTTTTAAAACACATTTTCGTTTCAAATTAACCTATATGACACTAAAAATTGTATTAGGCGGCTAGTATTAAACTATGACGCCACGTAATGTAAATAAAATATACTGTATGGAGTGTATGTGAGAATGGACATTGCTACATCTTTATAAACTTATATTATATCAACTCTTTAATTCCTACTACCCACTATCAAATCTGCGTATTTGTGCTGTCATTTTCTTTAAAACTGTTATTATGTACTCCTTTTAAATACTGCAACACAGTTTATTAATTTGTGTTTTCTGTTTCAGACTGACTCGGTGTACGGCTGACTCGGTGTGCGTCCGCCTTCAAGAATGCAGACCCCTGAAGAATTGTGCGTGATTTGTAAGGAGAAATTGGACAGCGGACAGGAAGTGGTTCACATCTCGCAAAAAGGAGCAGATGGTATAAATGCATCCAGCCGCAGCCGTGGAAGCGATGTTGTTGCAACAGCTGGAATAAGTGTTCACGTTGTATGTAGGAAAAGGTTTACGGATAAAAAGACCATTGAAAATAAAGAAGCGACAGACCGCAGCCAAGGCAATACCAAGGAAAAGTGCTCGTTTTCATGAATACGCATTTTCCAGTGCTACTCACTGTTTGTTTTGTGATACCTTTGTGGACTTTTTTTCAAACACAAACCAAAATCAGAGCATGTCAAAATAAGAACTACAGAGTTCTCCGAAACCATAAAAAGGTGCTGTGAAAGCCGCTGCGATGAATGGTCGTTTAATGTAAAAGGCCGTCTGGGTATTATCTTCGTGATCTTCCTGCTGCAGATTGTGTCTACCATCACACCTGCAGCGTAAATTTTCGAAGTGGAAAAAACATTCCTCGCGCATACTCCGACGATCATGATTCGAAGAAAGGGAGACCAACTAATGAAGAGCAACACCAAGCATTCCTTCAGACCTGTGTTTACCTGGAAGAGAATGATGATGAACAACTGTTGATTGGAGACCTAATTTCCAAAATGGAGGAATATCTTCAAGGAAGTCAGAGCTCTGTCTACGAACGCAGGCACATGAAGAGAAAGCTTTTTAGAACGTTACGGAGACAAGATCATAATTATCAGGTGAAAGTGGGAAGGCAGAGTAGTAACACTACGAGAGACAGCTAATGAAATTCTTATAGATTATCACAAAAAGTCGAAAGAATGTGATATAGATATAGAGCTACAGAAGATTACCTAGTAGAAGCTGCTGCAAAATAATCAGAAGTGATATCAAGTCTGTCGACTCGCCTAGAAAAGATGTGTATCCATCTCCAAATGACATCACTGCAGAAAGTGCTCTTGATTACATTCCCAACAGTCTGAAATTGCTATTATCAAAAGCATTTGCGGGACAGGATGCTTCAAGAAAAATAGGTGCAATTGGCAGAGCATTATGCAAGCAACCCGTCCTAGAGGATTACTATGTCCACTACAGATCGGTTTGTCGGTTCAGCTACACCACAACTTTAGGTCAAGGTACCTTATTGACGTTCTCCATCAGCTGGGTTACTGTTCGTCGTATGCAGAAGTAACAAGATTCGAAAAGAAACGCGGCGCTGGCAAGTGGGTCTGGCTCTTTTACTGTTGATGAAAACACTGCAGTCCTTCTAGCAGCAGATAACGTCGATCATGATGTCTGCACTTTGGATGGGAAGAATACCTTTCATGGAAGGGTATGATTGCCGCAATAACTCCGAAGATCAAGATCCACCCTTCTATTCACAGGCGTAATGTTGGTGACAATGACATTAAGAAGATTGCAACCGTTGACATTAGGGAATATAGACACGCGAGAAGCATGTTGAGGGACATCTCATTCCGCGAACTTCCAGTACCCACTGCCACCATAAGTCGACTTAGTCTCTCTGGCAGATATCTTCAGCAGAAAGATCAGGTCCAAGTTGGTCCGGAACAATGCAAGCAATTCACGGTGGATCAAGTGTCTCACATCCAGGTGTGCGTCGATCACGTTCCTTCCCATCATAGCTATGTCGCCAACTGACATGACCTGCATATTTTCGACATTACTATATTTGAGCAAGATAGCACGCGATCAAAAAGTCCCATGCATTATTACCTTTGATCAGCCTTTGTTCTGGAAAGCTTCCCAAATCTTCAATGAACAGAGAGACCTGCAGGACATTGTTTTAATGCTGGGATCATTTCACACTCTGATGAATCTTTTGGGAGCAGTCGGTACTCTTATGAATGGTTCAGGATTGTCTGAAGTACTTCAAGAAATATACGGACCAAATGCCGTGCAACACATGATGTCTGGAAAAGCTGTTTCAAGAGCGATACGTGGTCATATGATAGTAGATGCAGCTCTTAGTACCTTACTAGTCGCAGACGTTTTCCCTCGTAATGAAGATGGAACTCCTCATGACCTCCATAAGGAAGCTTGTGACCTGCTCGACGATGTTATGACCGCCAAACAATCAGTTGAGGATGTGGAATCTTCGAATGCATTGTCTCAGATTGCTACCACTTTAGATGCGAAGAAAACTGACCTACAATCTACTTCGCAAACAAGTCAACTCTGGTTGGAATATCAGCGAATGATCAACATTGCACGTTCCTTGATAACAGCAGACAGAACCGGCTCGTGGGATTTGCACTTGCAAGCTATGCTGGAGACCATCCCCATAATTGCAGCAGCCGGACATCACAATTACCTGAAATCGATATACCTGTACCTGCAGAAAATGTTAAGTTTGCCTTCTGAAAATCCAGCCGTTAACAAAATGTTCCAGGAAGGTAAGTTTGTGGTAAGAAGAAGCGACAGATTATGGGCCGGACTCGGCACAGACCTGGTGATAGAACAAGTACTAATGCGTTCCCTGAAAAGCAGAGGCGGACTGACACGCGGAAGTGGATTTACAGACATCCAAAGGACAACGTGGCTCTTTTCTATGCCTCTGTGTTCCACTTATAACTTAGCAATGCAGGAATACACCAGAGTTTTGTTGGAAAGTAGTGAACAGCACAAGGAAATGAGGGGAAGTAGACAAATCAGGGACAGTAATGACATGAAGAAAGTACTTGAACGTCTGGAATCCTTATCCCCATTCCATTCTACCTCGGGTCTCTGCAACATTGTAACAGGGCTAACTGCTGATCCTGGAGTTAACGTTCATCAATTGCATTCAATCGGTACGAACATTGTCGTAAAAATGATTGGGAAACAAGCCTTTACATATTCTGCCAAAAGATCTGACAAAGTGAAAAACACTAGGATCTGCTTCTGCCGTTGTGATCACTGATGCTTCAGATATAGAAGTAGATCCTGCACTACTGTTTCAGAGAATGATGACTGTTGCCACTGGCGGAGACATGAATCTGAAGATGTCATGTGTTACGAACTGTGTGCATCCTCCTGCATTGTTCGAATCACGAAGTATCTTGAGGAAACCCGATAAGTCTCAGCTAGCTCATGCAATAATCAAATACACTGACACTTTACGCATGGAAGAAGTTCAAGAAATCAGTGCACAGACCAGTACGTATTGGATGGTGGATCTCTACTACATCGTGTTTCCTGGCGTCAAGATGAAAACATATGACAGCATCGCCAACTCATATGCCGATTTCACTCTGAAAACATATGGAAAAGCAATCATTGTTTTTGATGGCTACAGCAGCTCTCCTACGATCAAGGACATGACCCACAGAAGACGCAGCACCAAGACAAGCAGAAATGTGAATCTCAGTCCAAGCATGAAGTTTGTTGGCCAGAAGGAACACTTCTTGGCTAATGAAAACAACAAGCAAGCATTTATTTCCCTCGTAGGTGAGATGTTAAAGAAGCACGGGTGTACTGTTCACAATGCAGATGGGGATGCTGATGTGGACATCGTTCGTGCAGCAGTTTCCTCATCAGAAACTGCAACTACAACAGTAATAGGGGAAGACACCGACTTGCTGATTCTCCTTCTGTACCATGCCAAGGACAGTGGTTTCAAGTTGTACTATCGCAGCGATATAAGACGGGGACCATCTCCTAATCCTGTGTATGATATTCTCAGCATTCAATCATTGTTAGGCAATGACATCTGCAAGTATCTCCTGTTTGTGCATGCTTTCACGGGCTGTGATAGCACATCCAGAATTTTTTCGATCGGTAAAGCCAAAGCATTCGACACACTGATGAAGGTGGCTGAACTCCGTTCAGTTGCAAATACATTCTGTTCTGATTGTTGCCAACACTCTGACATTGAAGCCGCTGGAAGAAAGGCAATGCTTCTGTTGTATGGCTGCAAAACACTTGAATCCACTAACGCACTACGTCATCGAATGTTAGTTGAAAAGGTAGCTACAGCTAAATCTTTTGTTACGCCCGAACGTTTGCCACCTACCGATGCGTCCACAAAGTACCACAGCTTTCGCACATACTTTCAAATACTAATCTGGAAGTCTACAGAAGAGAAGATCGATGCAGAACAGTGGGGTTGGTATGTAAAGAATAATTCCTACTACCCTACAGCCTGCGACAAGCCACCAGCTCCAAATTATCTACTCAACATGATCCGCTGCTCCTGCAAGACGAAATGTGCTACTTCAAGATGTGGATGCAAGCGTAATGGAATGCCCTGTTCAGCCGCTTGTGGCGAGTGCCAAATCAGTGGTTGCGATAACAACCCAAGTACCGGTAATCTATTCGATGATAGTGGTGAAGAGGATTAATTTCTGTATGTTTGTGACCAGGTATCACTTCTTCTGTAATGAACATAACTTGAAACTGGGAAAAAATAATTGTTGTATTATTGATTATAAAAATCTGTAAAAAGCTATATAACATTATATTTGCGTAATAACTGGTTGTGTTGTATATTGTTGAATTATTTAAAACATTACAACTGAAAGAAAAAGCATCAAATATATCTCTATAAATAAAAGCGTAAATTATATATTTTTTTTTTTCGTAGGAAACATCCAGTCCGCCATTTTGAATTTCATTTTTGGGGGTGTTCCCGGGGTCCAATTTTGTCGGATTTTGGATATGTTATTCGGCAATGGTTCCTGAGCTGGAAACAGTTTAGAAAGCTTCTGAAGCAATTTTGCCCAGGTCTAACTACAAATTGCCTGGACTACATACACAATACACAATTACGAACACAGTTAGGTAGACCAGCCATGAGTGGATCCTAGGGTCTTTGTTGGTCTGAAACATTATAACATTATAACATTATATATATTAGATATATATATAAATAATATATATACAATATATATATATATGTAATATATAGTTATATATATATAATATATATTTATATATATATATATATATATATATATATATATATATATATATATATATAATATATATATATGTGGGTTATGACTTTTTAATTTTTTGTCATAAATATTGTTTCCTGTATCATCAATCGATGAACTTTTGCTTGAAAACAATAAAAAAGGGCCTAATTCTTCAGAATTAAACAAATATGTCACCCCGAAAGCAAATATAGTATATTAGTATATTCGAGACAGCTGCATTGCACCATTCTAGATTGGTTACCTGATAATTATCATAAATTGTCCAATATCTTGGAACAATACCGAAAAGCATTAAATACTCTGGAAAATCACTGGAACAGAGACCCATCTGCAATAGCTATACCAAGGAGCAACCAATATTTATTATTTTATTAATTTTTTATTTTTTATTTTGGGGTGACGTTTTTTCAAAAATATATCGAAAAACCTGCTATTTTCATTGTCAGGGGACAAAAGTTCATCGATTTATGATACAGGAACATAAGGTTATAAAAATGTCATAGCCCTAATATATATATATAATATATATATATATGTAATACATATTTATATATATATAATATATATTTATATATATATAATATATATAATATATATTATAATGTTATAATGTCTCAGACTAACAAAGACCCTAGGATCCACTCATGGTTGGTCTACCTAACTGTGTTCGTCATTTTGTATTGTGGTTCTAGGGCAATTGTGTCCTGGTCAAGTGCGTCCCGGACAAATGCGTCCCGGACAATTGCGTCCCGGACAATTGCGCACTTCTCCAACTACTCTATGAAGTTTATTTATTAGAGAAGTGAATAGAAAGTTAGTATCGGAATTTCAAATATACTTTTCATTTTAACCTATTAAACTTGTTATATGTTCATAAGTTCTGTTCGAATCTGTTCTCTAAAACTTTATCTATCATCAGCAACATCATTGTCAAATTTTATGGGTTACGTCCACTTAAGATAAAGTTAGTTTCGTTAGTTTTAACGAAAATATGACAACTTAACCTAACCAATCGTCAAGGGCATACAGATGACCTAACTGAGCATTCAACTAATCTAACCTAGCATTATCCCATACAAAATTACAATAACAAACATACTCATCCCTCTTCATTGGCGTCCCTGGACAATTGCGTAGGTGAAGTCACAATGAATTTTCTATTCACTTCTCTAATAAATAAACTTCGTATAGTAGTTGGGGAAGTGCGCAATTGTCTGGGACGCAATTGTCCGGGACGAAATAAGCCCGGACGCAATTGTCCAGGGACGCCAATGATCGGGACGCATTTGTCCGGGACTCACTTGACCAGGACGCAATTGTGCTGTCACCGTGTATTGTGTATGTCCTCCGTGTTGGTGGAGGGGACCTGCAATTTTACGTGGGTTCCGAACCAAAAGAACATAAGAAATTTATGTAAAAACCTCCTCTACATTGGCAACAACCAATTTTTACAAAACTAAATAATTATCAATTTAAAATTAATTAATAATCGATTTAAAACTAAAGATAGAATCACTGGATACAATATATATATACATATATCGTAAAGAACGACGCTTGTATAGGAGATATTCCGCGCAAGACGAGAAAGAGAAAACAACAAATGAAAAAATGAAGTACCACCTGGGAATCGAACCCGGGATCTTCCGATTGCCGGTCAGACGCGATACCACTACACCATGGTCTTCACTCTTCCAAATGCCGTAATTCCTCTACATACTCGCAGAAACCAATGCCCCAAGGGGGCACCTCCCGCATGCCGTAACATTATATACATTCAACTGCAAAGAACACGCAGTATAAATAACGTAAAGAACGACGCTTGTATAGGAGATATTCCGCGCAAGACGAGAAAGAGAAAACAACAAATGAAAAGCGTCGTTCTTTACGTTATTTTTACTGCGTGTTCTTTGCAGTTGAATGTATATACATATATATATATTATATATATCTATATATATATACTCTATATATATTATATATATATACACATATATTTTATATATATATATATATATATAGATATATATATATATATATATATATTATATATATATATATATAATATATATATATATATATATATATATATATATATATATATATATAATAATGTTATAATATATACACATATATTTTATATATATCTATATATATATATAATATATATATATATATATATATATATATATATATATATATTATATATATATATATATATATAATAATGTTATAATGTTTCAGACCAGCAAAGACCCAAGGATCCACTCATGGCTGGTCTACCTAACTAATTAATTATCGAATTAAAACTGAAGATAGAATCTCTGGATCCAGAGGTTCAAGTCATAATAGACTACTATCCACAAATATTTATAACTGACATGCAAATATATCAGATCCAAAGAATCCAGTGAATTTCATTACGGTATCCATCAACACTAGTATTTTGACAACCAAAAATAAGTCACAGTCCATATCGACTGCGGACCAAGTCAAAATTTACAACTATATGCAATACAATATATATACTTAGGAGGAAAAGTGTAGGTGTAGCTGTAAAGACTACAGTAATTTAGAAATGTGTGTGCACCCATTTTGGGTCTCCCATTTCAAGGAGTTTGTGGGGCAAGTGAAGATTATGAGTTTTTCAATACCTCCCAGTACTATGGGGGGCACCGCTCGGCAGAGGAATCTCTTTAAATGGGGTCTCTAAGGACAGAGAGTATCCCCTAACCCAAGATGCTGCCTCCCCCTATCCCACAACACTTGTATTGAGCTGTGTGATCTATCACCACAAAGCCTTAATTTTACTACCTTAAACTATACCCAATCTATCAACATATGCGTGTAATCGATTTTTAAAAATGTTTATAGATGTGCTACTAATTACTTCTACCGGCAAACTATTCCAGCTATTTACTATTCTATGCGTAAAAAAATTTTGGGTAACTGCTGTCTCGAACCTTCTACTTCTCAACTTACACCCGTTATTTCTAGTCCTATTATACTGAGGTATTTCGAAAAAGCTATCTCTATCTACGTTATCGAACACATTCATAATTTTGAAAACCTGGATTACATCACCCCTTAGGCTCCTAGTCTCGAGTGTAGTCAATTTTAATTCCTTAAGCCTATCTTCGTACGAATTTGACCTAAGCGACGGAATCATCTTAATTGCTCGTCTTTGAACTCTTTCGATTTTGTCTATATCTTTGCGCATATGCATATTCCAAAATTGGATCGGATACTCCAAATGGGGTTTAACTAATGATTTATAAAGAAGAACTATAATATCGCGCGATTTGCACTCAAAATTTCAAGCTATAAAACCAAACACTTTGTTCGCCTTATTGACCGCTGCTGTACTTTGTTTCACTACTTTTAAATCACCAGTGACTATAACTCCTAAATCTTTTTCCTGCTCTACGCTTGTTAAATCTTTCCAAGACATACTACACGCAAAATTACCGTTACGCGAACGTATATGTAAAATTTTGCACTTATCACGTTAAATCTCATTTGCCATGTGACTGACCAATCAACGATTTTATTCAGATCTTCCTGGATTTTACCTCTATCTTCGTCATTAATCGCCCTACCACCCAGCTTCGTTTCATTCGCAAACTTTGAAACTGTACTGACTAGGCCGACATCTAAATCGTTAATATATATAAGAAAAAGCAAGGGGCCCAATACAGAACCCTAAGGAACGTCACTCACTATATTAGCCCAACACGACTCCGCTCCATCAACGACCACCCTCTGTTTCCTACTTCGCAACCACTCCTCTAGCCAATTGATTACTACACCTCTGATTCCATGAGCCTTAGTTTTTTCAATGAGTCTTTTGTGCGGCACGGTATCAAACGCTTTTTCAAAATGTAAATACACTACATCAACCGCCCGATGACTGTCGAAAACGTCAACCACGCTTTGAAAAAATTCTAAAAGATTAGTTAAGCAAGATTTGTTTCGCCTAAAACCGTGCTGCGTATTTCTGACTAGTTATGCAATTCCAAGTGTTCGACTATACGATCCCTAATTATTGATTCCAGTAGCTTACCTACAACAGACGTTAAACTGATTGGCCTATAATTTTCCGCCGCACCTTGATCGCCTTTCTTAAAGATAGGTGTTACCTTTGCTAACTTGAAATTATATGGTATGCACCCCTCAGAAATAGACGCATTAAAAATCTTTGTTAGCGGCACAACAATGCTATCTTTTAATTCTTTTAGTTGTTTGGGATATATGGAATCTGGCGCCGGTGATTTACGTGTTTTCATTTTCTCAATATAGCGCATTACCACCCCTCTTCTAACCACTATATTATCCAAAATAATACCATTATCAAAAGGTATTATGTCTATGACCGTAGGGATATTCGTTACATCTTCTATAGTAAAAACTGACGTAAAAACTTCGTTTAGCAAGGTAGCCATTTCATTGTTTTCAGAAACTAGATCTCCGTTTACATTTTTCAAAGGCTCCAAGACGCTTTTTACTGGATTTCTCTTATTGACGTATTGAAAGAATCGCTTGGGGTTTCCTTTACCGTCACGAGCTATGGAGATTTCAAATTCGCGCTTGGACTTTTTTATTACATTTTTCGCTTCACGCCTTAGAGATATGTAGTTGTTTCTTAACCACAAATTGTCTTTATCGCACTTATGTAGCGTTTAAGCCCTATCTCTACTCTTTATAATGTCTCCCACACTTAATTTTGCACGGTACACATTCCTCATTTATAGTCCTAAATACTGTTTCGAACGATTCCCACATTAGTTTTGCGTTGGAGTTCCCCATTACGTTTTCCCAATTGACGTGTGACTATTTTTTCGAAATTTACTAAAGTCTGTGTGCTGGAAGTTAGGAATTTTAGTCGAGTTAGCTGGTTTCGAGTTACTTACTGAGAGGACAAACTCTACCATATTGTGATCGCTATTGCTCAACGGTTCTATTACTTGAAGATCAGTAATTAGCCTATCATCCGTAGTTATTACTAAATCTAAAATACTGTCCAACCTCGAAGGTTCCCCAACCTTTTGAATTAGTAAACTATCCTCGAGGAAATTAACTAAACGATTACCTTCCGCGTCTCCCTGCATTGTATCGTAATTTACGTTAGCGCAATTAAAATAATGTGTATATACATTATATATATATATATATACACATTATTTATATATATACATATATATATATAAAATATAATATATATATATATACAATAAATAAATATATATACAATATATATATATATTTATGTACAATATATATATATATATATATAAAATATATATATATATACACAATATATATATATATACAATATATATGCAATATATGTATATACAATATATATACATTATATATATATATACAATATATATATATATATATATATAACGTAAAGAACGACGCTTGTATAGGAGAACATTCCGCGCAAGTTGAGAAGATAGAACGAACAAATGAAAAAATGAGGTAACCACCCGGGAATCGAACCCGGGATCTTCCGATTGCCGGTCAGATATGATAACCATTACACCACTGGCCTCACTCGAACAAATGCCGTAATTCCTCTACATACGCGCAGAAACAATGCCCCAAGGGGGCACCTCCCGCATGCCGTATCTATATATACATTTCAACTGCAAAGAACACGCAGTATAAATAACGTAAATAACGACGCTTGTATAGGAGAACATTCCTGCCAAGATGAGAAGAGAGAACGAACAAATGAAAAAATGAGGTAACCACCGGGAATCGAACCCGGGATCTTCCGATTGCCGGTCAGTATGATAACCATTACACCACGGGCCTCACTCGAACAGATACCGTAATTCCTCTACAGACGCGCAGAAACAATGCACCAAGGGGGCACCTCCCGAATGCCGTATCTATATATACATTTCAACTGCAAAGAACAGGCAGTATAAATAACGTAAAGAACGACGCTTGTGTTGGAGAACATCCCGCGCAAGATGAGAGAGAGGAATTACGGCATTTGTTCAAGTGAGGCCCGTGGTGTAATGGTTATCATATCTGACCGGCAATCGGAAGATCCCGGGTTCGATTCCCGGGTGGTTACCTCATTTTTTCATTTGTTCGTTCTCTCTTCTCATCTTGCGCGGTATGTTCTCCTATAAAAGCGTCGTTCTTTACGTTATTTATACTGCGTGTTCTTTCCAGTTGAAATGTATATATAGATACGGCATGCGGGAGGTGCCCCCTTGGGGCATTGTTTCTGCGCGTATGTAGAGGAATTACGGCATTTGTTCGAGTGATGCCCGTGGTGTAATGGTTATCATATCTGACCGGCAATCTGAAGATCCCGGGTTCGATTCCCGGGTGGTTACCTCATTTTTTCACTTGTTCCTTCTCTCTTCTCATCTTGCGCGGAATGTTCTCCTATACAAGCGTCGTTCTTTACGTTATTTATACTGCGTGTTCTTTGCAGTTGAAATGTATATATATATATATATATATATATATATATATATGTATATATATATATATATATATATATATATATATATATAAAATATATACATTATATATATATATATATACAATATATATATATATACACACAATATATATACATTTTATATATATATACAATATATTTACATTATATATATATATATAAATATATATATATATACAAAATATATATATATATATATATATATATATATATACGGAAATGATTCGTAGTGGAGAGGCAATTCTCAAAACACGAATTTAAGTTACTTAGGTCTATCCAGATACGTTAGAACTCGTAGTTACATTGAAAATATGAGAAATTCAATCGAACATTAACCTAGTTGAACTTGCTTACTATTTATATAAAGTTGTCAAGTCAAGAAGCTAGAAATGAAATTGACATAATAAATACTGTGATTCAAACAACATATGCGGATTTATTCTAAAATTACATTCATAGAATAAATACCATAAGTACTGAAAGTATGCATCTTAAATATATGCAGAATAATGGTTAAAAGTGTTTGTTTACTCACGGCTTAACCAATATATAATTAAGGAAAGGGTAGGTTTAAGAAGAGAAATACACAGTAAGAAGATCATATTATATGGGGAAATTTTAATTTCTGAATGCCTTATAAGGGCAACGCCTTTCCCTAAATTAAATAATCCGATGTGGAAACGGATCAGCCTTCAATATAGTGTCATTCTCATTTATGTTAACATCATGAAAAATGCGTCTACCGGTTTAGGACGACTAATTCTTGTAACTTGGGGTGGAAAGTGCTTTCTTTAGGAGGAATAATTCGTACGACGAGTCGCCTAACGACTCTTATAGTTTTCCAAAGGGATGACTAAATTAAATTTTTATAAATCTCATAAAGTTCATATATTTTATAAGTAAAAATGGAAAAACTAAAATTTGCATACTCAACCGAAAGACGAAAGCCTACATTACGAGAGCCTACTTTATTAGTTAATTGAATGAAATTATATGAATTTATATTTTGCAGTATAATTTAGTTATCAGGTACGGTCAGCAATTATTTCGAATGCAAGCTTTACCCTCATCGTCAGCATCTGATCTCTATTTACAGAAAGTTGCTTTCGAGAGACTTTCGCAATCTCGCTTTATGACACAGAATGATATCGTAATGTTTTTATGAGTTAATATGTGTTTTAAAATAAATAAAGGAAAGCGATATAGCAGGGAGAAAATTTGAAATACACAGACGAAGAAATTTATAAGTTGCACAACGAGAGGTCATTTCAGTGAGGCTCGTAAATCGAACACTAATTCGTTAAGCACTAATCACTGAAGGAAAATATTATGTATTTAATTAAATTAAACACTTATCACTAATTGTCAGTTAGTTACGCACTAACTACCGAATGAAGTTATTACTTTAGCAATTCAATTCTACCATGTAAATTTAATTCAATAAATTAAACTACCTTCATTCAGTCGTTTTTTCGTAAGTATTTAAAATGGAGCAAAACACAAAGGGGCCAGATGGTAGAAATGGTTTAAGTCTTAATTACAAGAATGCCCATTTCCTCGTAGCCAACGTTAGGTGCTGATTCTGGCGTACGATATGACTGAATTATTGGGGACAATCTTCTGACGAAACTTGGGCTCGTCGGTGAAAAGCGAAATTCATGAGGGGGGCTTCTTGGTGGCGTTGGCGATCGGGTCACCTGAGCTTCCGGGGGGCTCGATGCAGGGATTTTAAATCTGGCAGTTGGTACCGGTGGAGGATCTCGGCGACAGCATCGTCTCTTCCAGATCGCAATTACGACGACTGCTGTTCCCAACGCGAGACACAGGGTGAGGATGGCGTGGCGACCCTGCGCAGGTACCGGGTTACATCCTGAAGGTCTATTCCCTTAGACAGGGAAGCGTTGAAGTGGTGAAGGGCCTCCTTCGTAAATGAAGAGTTCACGATATACGTGATCTCGAAATCAAGAGGTGGTTCAGGATCAGCAGGCTTCGATAGTTGGGCTTCAGACTGAGACGTGCGCTGAAAGTGTACGTGGGGCCTTGTAAAATTAGGGGGCCCATCGGTCGAAAAAGGACTCCGTGATTGGAGAGGGCCTGCGCCCCAACTTGCATCACACAGAAGGTTAAGAGGACGGGGATCATGATTAAAAAATATTTCATATGAGCACTGATAAACAAGAAGATTCCTTCTCTCGAAATCTTAATGAATTCTTTTTTATAAATTTTTACTCGATTCCCTTGAACTCAAGGAATTTGAGAGCTGATATGGACGCGCGAAACATGCTATCTCATCATATTATATTTCCAACCTATGCATTTATGCTGATTGTTTTCGCGTGAATATTCCCTCGCCACCAATTTCTGAGTCAATCGTTACGATATCAAATGTATAAATTTGTCAAATATTATTAATAACATAAATTGATATAAACCAGTAGGAAACACGATATAAAATATATATAGTTACGTGAACATTGTTAACTCCCAACATGAATCATGCCTTTCAGTCAACTTTCGGAGGGGGGGGGGAGATTAATTTGATTTTATTAAGTGGTAAAAGATTTGTTAAAAGGAAAGAACATTTTTCTTTATTGTCCCGGGGAAGAGTTTAACCCATTTGTTCCCTTTGGTTAATTCGTGTGCGTGTCTTGTTTACTCGTTCGATCGGCTTCTAAACGTTAGCCGATAAGTTCATCTTCTAGACCAGCAATCAGGACTTTTAAATGAGTTCTGGTGGTCGACCTGCGTGTGACCGCAAATTATCCGTTTCTTCGTAACGACAGCGGAAACGGTGCGGTTCGTTTGTCATCTCCCTTTTCCTTTTCGTTTCGTCACTATAATTGCGTTTATTTCTCTGGCGTCCGTAATTCATCTCGTTTGTTTCTTCATCTTCTGTCACAATTTCAGGTTCGTCTCCTTTTCTTCTCTTTCGTCCAATACGGTCCTTAAGAAGGGTTTTTAATCTATTCCCTTCTTCTGGGTCTACTTTAGGAATTATTACAAATTCTTGTACTTCCCTTCTTTCCGGCTCTGCAGACTTAGGGGTTAACGAGAATTCGTTCATCATTTCTATATTATAATTTTCCTCCGAAATTTCATCTTCAGACCATTTTCGCTTATGGTTCATGACTTGATTGATCTCTTTTTCACTCACTTCTTTCTTGGGTTCTTCGCCGTTGGAAGAGCATTCGTTTGGCTCGCTACAGGGTTTTTTCCCTTCGCAATCGTAGTATCGTAAAACTTCTCCCGCCACCTTTGTCCTTTCTCCCGTAACTTTAACTCTATCGTTGCCGGATTCATTTCGCACGATAACGGATACATTCCTTTCTACCTTTAGGTTTAAAGGGGTTTCTCTCGCCTCTACGATTAAAGTGGATCTCTACTTCAACGGGGAAGGAGTCCGTACTTCTAAAATTGCTCCAGCTAAAGGGGCAATGGAAGTGGACCCTCGTACTAATGGGAGAGGGAGGTTGTTTACTTCTTTTCTCCCCGCGCTTTGGTCTTCTTGGTTTGTGGCTCCCATCAGTTTCGTACTCAAGGGGATTTGTATCTCATTTATGTAAACCACAAACCCCGTGCCTTTACCTGCAATATGTATGAGGTTAACTTGGATGAAATCCACCCCTAAAACAAAGTTTAATCTCTCAGGCAATTCTTTAACGAGCAAGGCAGTAAGATCATATTTCTCGCGCTCAATGTCTATTTTTGTTTCTATTCGTCCCATGGTGGTGAGGACTTCGTCATTTACCGCCTTACGGCTATGACTCGTAATTTCGACTTGGGGTCGAAATTCAACAGTCAATTGACCCTTTCCTTGTTAGACAAACATCGGTCTCTTCGTTCAAAAGTTCAAGAGACATCATGGGACCGTTTTCATTCATTACGCTGCCCAACCAAAAAAAATTATTTTGCTGGTGATTTAATTCTAAGACCTGTTTCTGGATAATATTGATGTGCTGATTTCAAAAATCACCTTAGATTTTGTCCATCACATCAGGTTTTCGTGCAATGTGCAATGCAATATGCCTATTTTGGGTGATCCATGAAGGGCACTTATCAAAATTGATGATTTTTGAGACCTGTTAACAGCTGTTTTGCTGTTAAAATTTTATCTGTGGAATACGCAAATCTGTGCATTAAATCTAAAGGTCATGTACAACATATTAAAATCTTGGGTATCTGTGATTTCCCCAGGTGAGCGTGACGTCATGATCATGGATTCATTTTTTGCTCATTTAAACACTTTTAATCACTTTATGTACCATTGTACATATATTAAAGTTCACTCCCTGCACAATTGTTTATTTTTCCATGCTGATTCTGAGTATATAAAAACTTATTTTTTGAAAAGAAAAAATTTGGGCATAACCCTGCCAAAATGCGATAGCTCCGTATTTGATTGCTCGAAAACCTGACGTGATAGGCAAAAACTAAGGTGATTTTTGAAATCAGCACACCAAACTTACCTAAAAAAAGGTGTTAGAATTAAATCAGCAAAATTGGTGTTGAGCAGTGTTATTTGTTGCTCTGCATTCTCCCTCAACGCAACTTTCGTTTATTTTTAACCTGGTCGATTCCCAAGGGGCAATCGTTCGAGGGAGCTACTTCATTTATGTCTCTTTCGCTGAACTCCGTCATTTCCTGTATAGCCAATTCATCCGCGTCCATTATCAGGATATTTTCCTCGCTCGTTTTTAATTCATTTTCGCAATTTACATTTTTGTTCGTCGGATTCAAACTACCGTTCTCACAATACAAACACGAGTCATTCTTCGTCACGTTATGTCTCATATTCATGTCACATGAACACATAATATATACTCCATTTACCCATTGTGCTCCCGTTGGGGGATCAATTTCCCTTCGGTTATTCGCGTTCTCATCTATCACACTATGATCCATCTCGCTCTCAGGTTTTAATTCTTGCATTCCTTCCATTTCTTTCTCGCTTAATTCGAACATTTCATACATTCTTCTCGTACACACCGATATCGTTTTCACCTCGTCTGTGTCCTCTGACTGAGACTCTACCTCAAAGTCAAGGTCACTTTCCCTTTCCTCGGACTCGTTTTGAGGTCTGCCTAATGCTATCTCCGCTCTCAAGGTCAAATCACTCTGCAGACTCGCTTCGTCCTCTTGCACCGTATATGCACTTTCAATATAGCTCGTTTCATTCCTTTCATACATTTCATTCATCTCTTCCGCTTCCTTATTTGCGAGATTTTTCTGTCTCTTTCATCCCATTCGTTCACTTTCACTTTCTCACCTTTATCTCTTCTGTCCCGGTCCCTGCCTTTGTCTTCTTTTCTCCTTACCAATATCGACTTCAATTTAAGTTCTTTTGTCTTGTGTTTGCCTCTTCCTCCTCCTTAAATGACTCTCGACGGGAGAAAAGGTCCCTTTCGGTTGAGGGGTCATTTCTTCGGGGCCACGGAGAATCATCTCGCCCTTTTTCCATTCTTTTTCTGGGCGTCTTCCGCGGTTAGGTTCTCTTTCCTTATCGTATCTCCGATAGGGTGACGGACTTCGGTCCGTTATTCTGTCGGTATACCTGCCTCCATTCCTGTCGGGGGAGGGGTAACCTCCGTTTCTCGTGTAGTTAGGGGAGTAGTCTCTGTCGTAAGGGGAATAGTCCCTTCTTCTTCGTTGTTCATAGGGTGACGGAGAGCGGTACCGATTCTCGTACCCATTCTCATATCTGTAGTCGTATCTGGGGTTACCCTCATACCTGTTGTTGTATCTTGGGTTACCCTCATGCCTGTTGTCGTATCTTGGGTTACCCTCATGCCTGTTATCATATCTGGGTTACCATAGTTATCTCTATTTCTCTCATACGGCGAGAAGTTCCGTCTTCTCGAATATTCGGAAGGGGAAGAGTACCTACTTCCTCTTCTTTCGTAATCTTCATACCGTCGGTCTCCTCTTGGGGTCCATTCCCTCAGATGATCTCTTTCATTCTCTCGCCTATAGCTATCTTCCCTTTCACGCACCCTTTCACTCTCCTTCAATGTCTTCACTTTTTCAATCAGGGGGCACTGAAGAGCTAGGTGTTCCCTGTCTCCACATAGAAGACATTGAGCGTGCTTATACCCAGCATTTTTTGTATGGAATTCGGGTGTATTACTAGTGTTATAAGGGACAATATTAACGTGTGGATTGGGGAAGCCTACACTGGGGGAATACAAGTGAGGATACCCTGGATAGAAAGGGGGAACATAGGGATGAGGGAAGTGTGTAGGGAGTGGTTGCTGATACATTGTTGGGACTGATTCCTTCTTGGCCAAGAAGCATGTTCTCGAATGAAATCGGCCAAAACTCGACCGAATTTGAATCGCAAAATTGTGCTAAAAATGGGTGCGAAACCGGATTAGTTTCAAACTCGAGTCTAGGGGAACCGATTGGAAGGAAAGGTACTCTATTTATATCAAAATTTTGGGGTAAAGAAATGAAGGTTTGATGGGGTTAATTTAGGGGAACTTCCCTCAATAGGAGGCTCTCCACTCGTCCTCTAAATCCTCTCGCAACAACAGATATAATGTTATAATGTTATAAGGTTTCAGACCAACAAAGACCCTAGGATCCACTCATGGCTGGTCTACCTAACTGTGTTCGTAAGCGTGTATTGTGTATGTCCTCCGTGGTGGCGGAGGGGATCTACAATTTTACGTGGGTTCCGAACCACAAGAACATAAGAAATTTATGTAAAAACTGCCGGTAAATTGGCAACGACCAATTTTTACGAAACTAAATAATTATCAATTTAAAACTAATTAATTATCGATTTAAAACTAAAGATAGAATCTCTGGATCCAGAGGATCAAGTCATAATAGACTACTATCCACAAATATGTTACACTCTATATCTATTTATAACGGACATGCAAATATATCAGATCCAAAGAATCCAGTCAATTTCATTACGGTATCCATTAAGTCACGGTCCATATCGATTGCGGACCAAGTCAAAATTTAAAACCATATACATTAAAATATATACACTTACGAGGAAAAGTGTAGGTGTGGCTGTAAAGACTGTACAGTAATGTAGAAATGTGTGTGCACCCATTATGGGTCTCCCATTTAAAGGTGTTTGTGGGGCAAGTGAAGATCATGAGTTTTTCAATACCTCACAGTACTATGGGGGGCACCGCTCGGCAGAGGAATCTCTTTAAATGGGGTGTGTAAGGACAGAGAGTATCCCCCAACCCAAGACGCTGCCTCCCTATATCCCACAACACTTGTGTTGAGCTGTGGGATCTATCCCCACAAAGCCTTAATTTTACTACCTTAAACTATACCCTTTCTATCAACATGCGCGTCCAATCGACTTTTAAACATGTTTATAGAAGTGCTACTAATTACTTCTACCGGCAAACTATTCCAGGTATTTACTATTCTCTGCGTAAAAAAGTTTTTCGCAACTGCTGTCTCGAACCTTCTACTTGTCAACTTACACCCGTTATTTCTAGTCCTACTATATTGAGATATTTCGAAAAAGATATCTCTATCTACGTTATCAAACCCATTCATAATTTTGAAAACCTGGCTTAGATCACCCCTTAACCTCCTGGTCTCGAGTGTAGTCAATTTTAACTCCTTAAGCCTATCCTCGTACGACTTTGACCTAAGAGACGGAATCATCTTAGTTGCTCGTCTTTGAACTCTTCCGATTTTGTCTATATCTTTGCGCATATGCGGATTCCAAAATTGGACCGCGTACTCCAAATGGGGTCTAACTAATGATTTATAAAGAGGAACTATAATATCGCGCGATTTGTACTCAAAATTTCGAGCTATAAAATCTAACACTTTGTTCGCCTTATTGACCGCTGCTGTACTTTGTTTCGCTACTTTTAAATCACTAGTGACTATAACTCCTAAATCTTTTTCCTGCTCTCGCTTGTTAAATCTTTCCCTGACATACTATACGCAAAATTACCGTTACGCGAACCTATATGCAAAATTTTGCACTTATCCACGTTAAATCTCATTTGCCATGTGAATGACCAATCAACGATTTTGTTCAGATCTTCCTGAATTTTACCTCTATCTTCGTCATTAATCGCCCTACCACCCAGCTTCGTGTCATCTGCAAACTTTGAAACTGTACTGACTAGGCCGACATCTAAATCGTTAATATATATAAGAAAAAGCAATTGGGCCCAATACAGAACCCTGAGGAACGCCACTCGCTACATTAGCCCAACACGACTCCGCTCCATCAACGACCACCCTCTGTTTCCTGCCTCGCAACCACTCTTCTACCCAATTTATAACTACACCCCTGATTCCATGAGCCTTAGTTTTTTCAATGAGTCTTTTGTGCGGCACGGTGTCAAACGCTTTTTGAAAATCTAAATACACTACATCAACCGCCCGATGTCTATCGTAAACGTCAACCACGCTTTGAAAAAATTCTAAAAGATTAGTTAACCAAGATTTGTTTCGCCTAAAACCGTGCTGCGTATTTCTAACCAGATTATGCACTTCTAAGTGTTCGACTATACAATCCCTAATTATTGATTCCAGTAGCTTACCTACAACAGACGTTAAACTGATTGGCCTATAATTTCCCGCCGCACCTTTATCGCCTTTCTTAAAGATAGGTGTTACGTTTGCTAACTTGAAATTATCTGGTACGCACCGCTCAGAAATAGACGCATTAAAAATCTTTGTTAGCGGCACAACAATGCTATCTTTTAATTCTTTTAGTTGTATGGGATATATGGAATCCGGACCCTGTGATTTACGCGTTTTCATTTTATCAATATAACGCATTACCTCCCCTTCACTAACGACAATATTATCCAAAATATTACCATTATCAAAAGGTATTATGTCTATGACCGTAGGGATATTCGTTACATCTTCTATAATAAAAACTGACGTAAAAAATTCGTTTAGCAAGGTAGCCATTTCCTTGTTTTCAGAGACTAGTTCTCCATTTACATTTTTTAATGGACCTAAGACACTTTTTACTGGATTTCTATTATTGACGTATTGAAAGAATCGCTTGGTGTTTTCTTTACCATCACGAGCTATGTAGATTTCAAATTCGCGTTTTGACTTTTTTATTACACTTATAGCTTCACGCCTTAGAGATATGTAGTTGTTTCGTAACAACAGATTATCTTTATCGCACTTATATAGCCTATAAGCCCTAACTCTACTCTTTATAATGTCTCCTACTCTAGAAGTAAACCACAAGGGCTTGTTGTTTACTTTCGCACGCTTAATTTTGTACGGTACACATTCTTCATTTATAGTCCTAAATAACGTTACGAACGATTCCCACATTAATTTTGCGTTGGAGTTCCCCATTACGTTTTCCCAATTGACGTGTGAAAATTTATTTCGAAATTTACTAAAGTCTGCGTGCTGGAAGTTAGGAATTTTAGTCGAGTTAGTTGGTTTCGAGTGACTTACTGAGAGGACAAACTCTACCATATTGTGATCGCTATTGCTCAACGGTTCTATTACTTGAAGATCAGTAATTAGCCTATCATCCGTAGTTATTACTAAATCTAAAATACTGTCCAACCTCGTAGGTTCCCCAACCTTTGGAATAAGAAAGCTATCCTCGAGAAAATTAACTAAACGATTACCTTCCGCGTCTCCCTGCATTGTATCATAATTCACGTTGGCGCAATTAAAGTCACCCATAACTAAAGCCTGCTCACTACCGATTATTCTCTTTAGTTCACGATATAACGCTTCGTCCGTATCAGCTGTTTGATTTGGGGGCTTATATATAACCGCAAGAAGAAGTTTGAAATCGTTCAATTTAAGTTCTGCCATAGTCGAATCTATCGGTTCTGGAATTGAGTGCTTTACTTCTATAACGTTCGCTATATTATCTTTGATATACAACATAACACCGCCTCCTCGCCTACCTATTCTGTTTTTAACAAAAAGTCTATAACCTTTAATTTGATACTCCCCTACAAAGTCACGTGTTTCAGTGCTAATCCACGATTCATTTATCGCAATTAAATCATAGTCTTTACAAGCAATTAAAGAAAAAAATTCGTTTATTTTATTTCGTAGGCTACGAGCATTTAAGGATAGAACCTTCAAATTGTTTGTAATTGCGACACCTTCGCGAGCGCGGGGGAAATTTGTGTAATTTACGCTGGGACCGTTCGGGTTACGGCAGCCTGAAAAGAAGAGACAGTATTATGAAATAGTCATCCTAAACGCGCAGCTCCAACTTCATTAAGATGAAGTCCATCTTCGAGGAACAAGTCCCTCCTGCCGTAGAAACGGTTCCAAAAATTTGCAAAATGCACTCCTTCCTGTTGGCAAAGAGACATTAGGTTATTGTTAATATAGGTCGCCTTGCTGTAGAAATCGCTTCGTTGGATAATTCGAGGAAGTATACCTGTTAAAACAATCTTATTTGTTTTCTCCTTTAATCGCTCTAATAAGTCCCTGTACCTAGCCAGCAGTTCTTCCGATCTAGAATTTAAAACGTTATTAGTACCGACATGAATAACATACGTTGTGTCCTCGGTGGTACCCTCTGTAAAATGGTCAACACTATTAGTTATATCCTCCACCCTTGCACAGGGTAGCAGTAACGGCGCCTACGACGAGGGTTTCTCCCACAGAATTCCTCGAGCTGCCCTCGAACAATGGAATCGCCAACGAGTCGTATTTCAGGTTCATCAGCATCTTCGAAACCTAAAACAGAAAACTTATTGCTTGTTATTACTGGTAGACAGGTCTTTGCTTTTCTCAATGGGGCTCCAGTTCGCACTCGAACGAAGGGTTGGGAACTAGGGGAAGAGAGAGGGCTATTTATATTATTAGTAGAAACTGAGGCATGAGGGGTCGTAACTGGAGTCTCAAGGGATTCTAATTTTGCCGTCAGGAGCATCACGCTTTCTTCAAGTCTCACCCTGGCCTCCCGCTCACGTTCTAACTCGTTCCTCAGCACTTCCATGCTTGAGCACCACCTGCAAACTAACTGATCATTATTGTTAGCCATTGTAAACGCGTAAGCAGCAAATTTCCCTTCACAGCGACTGTAAGTACTTGACGGGGGTGCCATGCTTTTAATTAGTTAAACAACAAAAAACAAAAAAAAACAAAAAAACGAGCGTTTGGAAATTAATAAATTACAACGTAGGTCTACCGCGTTCTTGAAACGCAGAAACAGGTTCCTGTAACACAAATTTATTACTAAATTAATATAGAATTAAGCTACCGACGAAAGAAATGTTAAAGAAAAAGTATTAAATGAAACTTATCTGGTCGATGTTTACTGACTTAATCCTTTTTTCCCAAGGTATGTGACCCTTTTGGAGGTCAGGTAGTGTGTGAAGGAAATCTGAACCTTAAGAAACCACGTTTCTGATAGATTTGAAAAACAACAAAGGCAAGCCAAGGGAATTTCAACCTCATGACTGCACGTTTTCTGATTGATTTGAAAACCAAACAAGGCAAGCCACGTTCAGTAGCCTTGGTTGGATCAAATAATATAGTACTGAATAACGTCAATAAATGAAATATATTCGTTAATGAATGATTAGTAGCACGAAGTAATTTAGTTAATAATGCACGGAACACTTTTTTGTTTAAAACACTTCAACGAAAACCACTTATTCAATTGATAACACTCGACAAAACACGTCTGTTCACAAGGAAAGACTGATATATATAAAATATATATATATATACATATGTATAAAATATATATACAATTTATACATACACATATATACACAACGTATATACAATTTATACATATACATGTATATACCATATATATTTATATATATTTATATATACACATATATACGTTAATTATACTGCGTGTTTGCAGTTAAATGTATATATATATATATTTCCTCAGTTGTATGCGTTCCTTAACACTTATGACGTTTCTATTCATTTATATACTGCGCGGTCATTGCAGTTGTATGCATATATATATATATATATATATATATATTTTATATAATGTTATAATGTTATAATGTTTCAGACCAACAAAGACCCTAGGATCCACTCATGGCTGGTCTAATTAACTGTTTTCGTAATTGTGTATGTCCTCCTTGGTGGCGGAGGGGACCTACAAGTTTAGTTGGATTCCGAACCACAAGAACATAAGAAATTTATGTAACAACTTCCTGTACAATGGCAACGACCAATTTAGCAAAACTAATTAATTATCGATTTAAAACTAAAGATAGAATCTCTGGATCCAGAGGATTAATTCATAATAGACTACTATCCACAAGTATGTTACACTCTATATCTATTTATAACGGACATGCAAATATTTCAGATCCAAAGAATCCAGTCAATTTCATTACGGTATAAATCAATACTAGTACCTTGCCAACGAAAAATAAGTAGCGGTCCATATCGATTGTGGACCAAGTCCAAATTTACAACTTTATACATTACAATATATACACTTTGGAGGAAAAGTGTAGGTGTGGCTGTAAAGACTGTACAGTAATGTAGAAATGTGTGTGCACCCATCTTGGGTCTCCCATTTCAAGGTGTTTGTGGGGCAAGTGAAGATCATGAGTTTTACAATACCTCACAGTACTATGAGGGGAACCGCTCAGCAGAGGAATCTCTTTAAATGGGGTGTGTAAAGACAACGAGTATCCCCTAACCCAAGATGCTGCCTCCCTATATCCCACAACACTTGTGTTGAGCTGTGGGATCTATCCCAACAAAGCCTTAAATTTACTACCTTAAACTATACCCAATCTAACAACATATGCGTCTAATTGATTTTTAAACATGTTTATAGACGTGCTACTAATTACTTCTACCGGCAAACTATTCCACCTATTTACTATTCTTTGCGTAATAAAGTTTTTGGCAACTGCAGTCTCGAACCTTCTACTTCCTTCTCAACTTAAACCCGTTATTTCTAGTCCTATTATATTGAGATATTTTGAAAAAGCTATCTCTATCTACGTTATCGAACCCATTCATAATTTTGAAAACCTGGATTAGATCACCCCTTAACCTCCTAGTCTCGAGTGTTGTCAATTTTAACTCCTTAAGCCTATCCTCGTACGACTTTGACCTAAGCGACGGAATCATCTTAGTTGCTCGTCTTTGAACTCTTTCGATTTTGTCTATCACTTTGCGCATATGCGGATTCCAAAATTGGACCGCGTACTCCAAATATGGTCTAACTAATGATTTATAAAGAGGAACTATAATATCGCGCGATTTGTACTCAAAATTTCAAGCTATAAAACCTAACACTTTGTTCGCCTTATTGACCGCTGATGTACTTTGTTTCGCTACTTTTAAATTACTAGTGACTATAACTCCTAAAGCTTTTTACCGCTCTACGCTTGATAAATCTTTGCCTGACATACTATACGCAAAATTACCGTTACGCGAACCTATATGCAAAATTTTGCACTTATCCACGTTAAATCTCATTTGCCATGTGCCTGACCAATCAACGATTTTATTGAGATCTTCCTGAATTTTACCTCTATCTTCGACAATAATCGCCCTACCACCCAGCTTCGTGTCATCCGCAAACTTTGAAACTGTACTGACTAGGCCGACATCTAAATCGTTAATATATATAAGAAAAAGCAGGGGGCCCAATACAGAACCCTGAGGAACGCCACTCGCTACATTAGCCCAACACGACTCCGCTCCATCAACGACCACCCTCTGTTTCCTACCTCGCAACAACTCTTCTAGCCAATTTATTACTACACCCCTGATTCCATGAGCCTTAGTTTTTTCAATGAGTCTTTTGTGCGGCACGGTGTCAAACGCTTTTTGAAAATCTAAATACACTACATCAACCGCCCGATGTCCATCGTAAACGTCAACCACGGTTTGGAAAAATTCTAAAAGATTAGTTAAGCAAGATTTGTTTCGCCTAAATCCGTGCTGCGTATTTCTAACTAGCTTATGGAATTCTAAGTGTTCGACTATACGATCCCTAATTGTTAATTCCAGTACCTTACCTACAACAGACGTTAAACTGATTGGCCTACAATTTCCCGCCGCACCTTCATCGCCTTTCTTAAAGATAGGTGTTACCTTTGCTAACTTGAAATTATCTGATACGCACTCCTCAGAAATAGACGCAGTAAAAATCTTTGTTAGCGGCAAAACAATGCTATCTTTTAATTCTTTTAGTTGTATGGGATATATGGAATCCGGACCCGGTGATTTACACGTTTTCATTTTATCAGTATAGCGCATTACCTCCCCTTCACTAACGACAATATTATCAAAAATATTACCATTATCAAAAGGTATTATGTCTATGACTGTAGGGATATTCGATGCATCTTCTATAGTAAAAACTGACGTAAAAAAATTCGTTTAGCAAGGTAGCCATTTCCTTGTTTTCAGAAACTAGATCTCCGTTTACATTTTTCAATGGACCCAAGACACTTTTTACTGGATTTCTATTATTGACGTATTGAAAGAATCTCTTGGGGTTTTCTTTACCGTCACGAGCTATGTAGATTTCAAATTCGCGCTTGGACTTTTTTATTACACTTTTCGCTTCACGCCTCAGAGATATGTAGTTGTTTCGTAACAACAAATTGTCTTTATCGCACTTATGTTGCCTATAAGCACTATCTCTACTCTTTATAATGTCTCCTACTCTAGAAGTAAACCACAAAGTCTTGTTGTTTACTTTCGCACGCTTAATTTTGTACGGTACACATTCCTCATTTATAGTCCTAAATACTGCTTCGAACGATTCCCACATTAGTTTTGTGTTGGAGTTCCCCATCACGTTTTCCCAATTGACGTGTGACAATTTATCTCGAAATTTACAAAAGTCTGCGTGCTGGAAGTTAGGAATTTTAGTCGAGTTAGTTGGTTTCGAGTGACTTACTGAGAGGACAAACTCTACCGTATTGTGATCGCTATTGCTTAACGGTTCTATTACTTGAAGATCAGTAATTAGCCTATCATCCGTAGTTATTACTAAATCTAAAATACTGTCCAACCTCGTAGGTTCCCCAACCTTTTGAATAAGAAAGCTATCCTCGAGAAAATTAACTAAACGATTACCTTCCGCGTCTCAAGCATTGTATCGTAATTCACGTTGGCGCAATTAAAGTCACCCATAACTAAAGCCTGCTCACTACCGGTTATTCTCTTTAGTTCACGATATAACGCTTCGTCCGTATCAGCTGTTTGATTACGGGGCCTATATATAACCGCGACAAGAAGTTTGAAGTCGTTTAATTTAAGTTCTGCTATAGTCGCATCTATCGGTTCTGGAATTGAGTGCTTTACTTCTATAACGTTCACAATATTATCTTTGATATACAACATAACACTGCCTCCTCGCCTACCTATTCTGTTTTTAACAATAAGTCTATAACCTTTAATTTGATATATATATATATTTGATATATATATATATAGAGTATATATATATATATATTTATATATATATTTTATATATATATATGTATTGTAAACATAGTATATATATATTTATATTTTATATGTATATATATGTTAACCCCTCCGTCTATGGCCCGGGATGGTTCGAAGTCGACGGGGGTTCTAGTTAGGTGGCAGCAACGGATGTGTGACTTGCAGTAGTTTTCTTCTATATTACTCTCCGAGTTCTTCTATAGTGGCTCGGAGGACTGTGATAGACTTACTAAAACTGCTGAAGGTTCCTGACTCTTCTTATAGCGTATCCGGAAAGTTTAATGACTAAGTTCTTCTGAAGAGAGCAAGGCTCGAAGGATAAGATAAAAACTATCTTTTACTGTAATTTACTGCAAAAATGTACAGGTAGTGCTCAGCCTCTGAATTAGCTTCTGAATGACAATGGAACATTTTTACTGGGTTTATATACCCAAAAACTGCTAACATCATTATTATTAAATGCTAAAAAGGCTGTATTATTTTTGCGCAATATTCAAAAGTAAAGTAAATTTTTAGCTGTGGTAAGGCTTGAACGAGTAAACAAAATATTTGAAGACGAAACCATATTTTTATCTTAAACCGCGACTTTTCAGATCTGATGTTATCATGATCTGCCAAGTTAACTAAAAGTGGAAATCGGACTATGCATCTTTACACTAAAATATGCATATGAGTAAAATTTTAAGGTTTAAGATGTACAATTTTAATGCTTAGGCAAGACATGATCTCATCTTTTATAACGAAAGGAATGTATACAAAATATGAACATTGCAAAGCTTAAGCAGGATTCCTTATTAAGCGAAATCTAAAAAAATGATTATGAGATTTTAAAAAACAACAGGTCACCAATTATTTGGCAAAGTAGAAAGCAAATCAAAAATTTTATCCAAACTCGCGTTGGGCGATTTTGGTCCTTATGTAAAAATGAATACACACACGTACATACATATGAGTATAGGCATTATATAAAGTTAAATATATAAGAATATACAGGATTATATAAATACATGAACCATATAACACATGAATTTTTAAAATGGATACTTTTTCTTAAATGGATACAGAACTATATAAATGAATACAAGAATTACATGAAGAAAAGATATATAGGAATATGGGAATTATTTATGGTTCATTTTTACAGGGCTCTTCCTCTAGAATGATATTATAATAATGTAACATCCTAACTAATGCTAACTAGATGATAACTATTGGTTTTATAATACAGATTTATATATACAACATAAGTCGGGTGGTTAAGTCTAGTTCACGTGGTCTGGGTACGCACTCTTGGTCGTGCATAAATAGTTTCATGTTCCGTGTCACTTGGTTTTCTTTGTTCCCAGAATGATCTTTTCACCACAAATATACCGAGGATAATAGCACATACAATAATGATACTAACGGCAGATGTTGAGAAAATGGTTACCGGTTGTAGTATTTGTAAGAGGTTATTTTGGTTATCATCCGAAATTTTAAACCGGCTCAATTGATCATTCCATTCAGGGGCATGTAGTTCGGGTAGGATGGTTACAGGTTTTATGGAGAGATTTAAGATCTCTATGACGGGTTTAAATTTAATTTGCGACGGGAATGGGTATGAGTTATTAAGGGTAACCTTGTACGGGTTGTATATTTGGAGGGCTTTTGAACGCAAGGAGCAACCAATTGGTAGCCGAATAACCATAGGGATTGTGATGAGGGAATAATTCGATGGACACTCGAGAGTAGCGGCAGTCCTGTTCGCGAAGAAACCCAGATGTCTGGTCCAATTCGTAGTTGGATGGTTTTAGGGGAATGAAATTTTTTAAATGAACATACGGGGCATGCCGGTCACGAATTAAGTCGATAAAGCAAGACCTAGTAGTTGGAAGAATAACTGGTTTGAGTGGAGGGCAGACGAGTTGTTTATTTGGTTGCGGGAATCGGCAATGCCGGACGTCGCTATCTGACATCATAGAATAAGCTGATAGATCTTTGGTGAGGAAAAGGTAAGGTGGTACGGTGGGTAAATACAATCGATAGACATTAGAGTTGTTTTGGTAGGGTGTTGGGAAAGGGTGAAATTTATATACGTCATAAGTGAGGACATCGAAAAATGGTATAATTATGAGGTATGTGTAGGGGCGTGGTCCATGTACAGTCCAGGTGTATTCTAGAAATTGGGGTAATTAGTGTGGTTGAGTGGGAATATGGGTGATAATTTTAATTGTGACTGGGCGGTGTGAATCAAGGACTGAAGTATTTCCCATGGTATTAGGGTGGAAAGAGTGATTTTTCCATGGGCTAGCTGGGTTGCACGCAAAACCTTGGAATGAATCGTAGTTATTCGTTGTAAGTATTTATCGATTAGGGTTACTTGTAGGTTCATTATCTCTATTAATTCTAGATATCTTTTGTGTTCTTTGTATTGAGCTAACATGGATTCAAGGTATGTGAATCTGTCCGAAAGGGAGTGGAGGAAGCGATTGTTTTCGTGTAATGACCTAATAGTTTGTTCTAACATGTGTCCATTATATTGTCGATTTCGCGCGAAGAGATTCAATTTAAGTTCAATTCTTTTAATATCTTCTTCGGTTGCTAATCCGAATAAACCTTTGAACAGTTTCCCTCCTATATCTATCAGTCCCCTTTTACTTCTTTGGTTAAAGTTTTCTGAATTTTTAGTTTCAGTTTGTATCCATGGTAAGGCTAATATTTCTGATAGGGCGCGTGCTGTAGTTTGAATATTTTCGAGGGTATTTTCTAACAGAACGCGACTAATCTGATCTTTTCCTTGGAAAGAATTCTGGACTTTACTTTCAAACGTTTTTAATTGGGTTTGTATCTGAAGGAGATTGATTTTAATTCTAGCAGGGGGTTGCAAATTTATATAAAGGTCTGCGTGCCCTTTCAAAAATTTACCTTCTGCAAGTTTTTCTATAACAACTCCGGTAGAAATTTTAATGCTAGGTCTACAAGAGTAAATAATTTGGAAAATTATAAGGGGGACAATTTTATTCATTTCTACGCCTTAGGTTATACGGAGCTGGGGGTGTTGTGTGGATACTTGTGTTTGTGGGCGAAGGGGTCGGCCTCGTTTTGGTGGCAATGGGGGTCGACCGTTGAGCTCGGATTCTGAGCGGGTTCGTTTCTTATGTGAAGGTTCTAGTTCACGTGGGTGATGCATTTGCGGGCGGTATGTAGGGTCCGTGCGTCGATCATCAATCGGTGAGGGTGGTGACAGAGGAGATGGTGGAGTTGGAGGAGATCTACAGATCTACAGAAGCTAAGGCTAACAAAGACCCTAAGATCCACTCTAAGGTTAGCCCGAGAGAAAGGAAAGAGTAGGGGTTAAGAGAGAGAAGAGAATAAGGGGTTAAGTAAGGAGCAACACCTATCAATCATGGGTTAACATTCATTCAGAAAAAGAGGAAAAAGTCTCACCATCATCATCCGCCGGCCACTGCCGACAAGTCAGAAAAATAGTCGGAGAAAATAGGAGAGGGGTGAAAGATGAAAAGAAGTAAAATAAGAACGCTTACAAACCATGCAAACACAGTCTTAACTCACTGTCATACCATGCAAACTACAAACATGCAAGAAAGAGAGTTAGACATGCAAGAGTAAGAAAAAAAAAAAAAGTAGGTAAAGTTAAACAAAAAGTGGGTTAGTTTACTATGAGCTACATCTACATTCGTGTTAGTCTAATTTTTTTTTTTTTTTTTTTTATTGCTGGCATCACACGCTGGCATGTCACAAGCTGGCATTCATCGTCAACAGACTCATCCTCGAGCACCACCACCAGAGCTGTTGTTAACTTTTTTTTTAATTTTAAACAACGTTAATATTTAAAATGTCTGTCAAGACGGTTCTTAAACACATTAACGCTGGTAGAATGAACGACTGACGCGGGAAGATTATTCCATTTATCAATTACTTTAAACGTAAAGAAGTTTTTAGCGATATTAGTAATGAAACGTCTGCCACGCAACTTGAATCCGTTATTGCGAGTATTACTATTATCGAAAGTGAACAATTTGTCAAAATTTACGTTATCGATGTTATTAACGATTTTGAAAACTTCAATAAGCTCCCCCCTTAATCTCCTAGTTTCGAGTGAATACAAGTCTAACTTTAATCCTATCTTCATAAGGCTTATTGCGCAATGACGGAATAAGTTTCGTGGCACGACGCTGAACCCTTTCTAACCTATCAATATCCTCACGCAAGTACGGGCACCAAAACTGAACGGCATATTCTAAATGAGGCCTGACTAGGGACTTGTAAAGGGGCAATATAATATCCTTCGATTTAAATTCGAAATTACGCGCTATGAAGCCTAACATCCTATTAGCTTTTGCGCAAGACTCCAGGCACTGGTTCCTAACCTTTAAATCTTTAGTTACGCGTACGCCTAAATCTACTTCCTCGTCAACGCTCGCTAAATCCCTATCATCCATCGTGTACACGTAATTATTGTTGCGAGAACCTATATGCAAAACTTTACATTTATCTACGTTAAATTGCATCTGCCACTTATCCGTCCACTCCATAATCCTATCTACATCGTCTTGGATCCTATTTCTATCGTCCTCGTTAACAACCTTACCGCCTATTTTAGTATCGTCCGCGAATTTTGACACGTTACTAATCAATCCTACATCTATGTCGTTAATGTAAATTACGAATAACAATGGGCCTAACACTGAACCCTGTGGGACACCACTACCTACATCTAACCACCCCGATTCACTACCATTAACTACGACCCTCTGCCTCCTAGCACGAAGCCATTCTTCTAACCAGTTAGCTACCTGACCGCGTATACCGTGCGCTTTAACCTTCGCAATTAGTCTCCTATGCGGAACTGTATCGAACGCCTTTTTAAAATCTAAATAAATAACGTCGCTGCCCTATGCTCTTGCTCCATCTGTTGGTTTCGTTGTTCGAGGGCATAGCGGATTGTGTCAAAAATCTTGAAAGTTCGTTCAGCTAGTTGCTGATTTGCTTCTGCCATTTCGGAAGATGTTAGAACTGCCGTGTCGGTTTGGTCGGGCAAATCAAAAGGTAGACGCTTGTCGTAGTGATAGAGGACGAAATGAGGGGTGTCCCCGATGGACACATTATAGCCATTGTTGATGGCTGTTTGTACCATGGGAAGGGAATCATCCCATGTACGGGAGGATGCATCGACAACGTGGCGCAGGGCTTCTAAGATCTTTCGATTGTGCCTTTCCACTAAGCCGTTTGCCTGCGGATGGTATGCCACAATGTGTGTATTTTTAATTTTACACATGTTACAGAGTGACTCGAACAGTTTGGAAGTGAAACTAAGGGCGTTATCCGAGATTAGGATGGAAGGAGTGGTATGATTTTGGATGACGCGTTCCACTAGGGCTCTTGCCACAGTTTCCGAGGTCTGGTCTGGAATGGCAGCTACTTCGCTGTAACGCGAGAAGTGGTCTGTAAACACAATGATGTACTGGTTTCCCTTTGAGGTTTTCGGGAATGGTCCCAGTATATCCATTCCAGTTCTTTGCCAGGGCCTTTGGCATACTGGATATTTATGCATCGGAGCTGTCGATGGTACGTTGCCCTTATGTTTTAAACACGACGGACATTTGGCGATGTATTCATGTACCGTTCTGTTCATCTCGGGAAAATGGTATCGCTCCAAAAGTCTGTTGATGGTGCGATCCGGCCCCATGTGTCCATACAAAGGTGAGTCGTGACAAAGTCCAATGGCTATATCGACGAGATCCTGGTATCTCCACGAGGTCGTTTCCATCTTCGTTCCTGAAATGTACGAGCCCATCTTTGAGGTTGTACTGTTCTTTTACCTTCGATGGTTCCTTTTGTTCCAGGCGCGCCCGAAGGTTTTGGGTGTGTTGGTCCTGTTGTTGGGAGTATTGCAGACACTCGTAGTCGAACACAGGAAGAATTCCTATTTTATTCACTGGGCGTCGGGCTTGAGTCTCGACAATCCGTCTGGAATAACTTGCAGTTTTCCCGGTTTGTATACGATTTTCGCTGCAAAGTCCTGAATCAACAGAGCCCATCTACTCAATCGTCCTTCAAGTAGCTTGTCCTTGAAGAGGTACGTGAGTGGCTTATGATCAGTCTTGATGGTTACATCGTAGCCATAGACGATATTTCGGAATTTTTTCAAAGCCCAATATACCGCTAGGGCCTCTCGGTCCGTAGTGGAATAATTCCGTTGAGGTGCAGAGAGAAGTTGACTGGCATAAGCAATGGGTAATTCCACACCGTCTACGTCCTGTAACAGGACGGCTCCTAGTCCATAGGAGGAAGCATCTGTGGCTATGATGAAGGGTCTTGTGTAATCAGGATATTGTAAAATGGGATGACAGGTTAGTTTATTAATTAAAGTTTCAAAGGCATGTTGGTGATCGGATTCCCAGTTAAATTTCGAATTTTTCTGGAACAAATTAGTAATGGGTTTAGCAATATTCGAAAATTGGGGGATAAAGTTCCGATAGAATCCGACAAAACCAATAAATGCACGGGCGTCGTCGATGGTCTTGGGTACAGGGTACCTTTCCAGGGCTTCGAGTTTGGCTGGATCAGGTTTAATTCCTGTGGACGAGAGTAGGAATCCTAGGTATACCAGGGATTCTTGTAAAAAATTGCACTTTGCAAGCTTCAGTTTAAGGTGTGCTTTTCTCAAGTGTGATAGCACATTCTGAAGGCGTTGAAAGTGTGTTTTTATGTCCGAACTGTAGACGATAATATCGTCAAGATAAACGAGAGCTTCGACACCTAATAGGTCGGAAAGGACTATATTCATCAACCTAGAGAAATTAGCAGGCCCATTTCGGACTCCGAAAGGTAAAACCTGGAATTCGTAATGGCCTCGGTTAGTGGAGAAAGCAGTCAATGCCCGAGATTCGGGACTGACCTCCATTTGCCAATAACCGATGCTAAATCGAGGGATGAAAAAAGTTCGCTTTCCCTACGTTCAGAATTGTTTCCTGCATGTTTGGAATCGGGAAACGGTCTGGGATGGTAATGTTGTTCAGGCGTCTAAAATCTATACAAGGGCGAGATGTTCCGTCCTTTTTGGAGACGAGAATCATAGGAGCGGACCAGGGACTAGCTGAAGGCTGAATGACATCCTGCTCCAACATGTCCTTGATGTGTTCCTCAATAGTGACTAACTGGGAATGTGGAACCCGATAGGGAGGAATGAAAATGGGTTTGGAATTGGGTTCCAACTTGATTTCAAAAGGGACCAAATTAGTTCGGCCCAGAGGATCTCCTTTTAGGGCAATCACATCTCTATTTCTTATCAGGAAATCGAGAAGTGATTCCATTAGTTTGGGATCCTGTAAAGCTGGTGACTCCTGAAAGGAGTGCTCAGACATTTCTTATATTCTTCTTTTAATACTGAAGGATTTAACTCTAAGGAACTGGAAACACGATTTGAATCTACTTCTACTGTGGAAACAGTTCCTATTTTCTGATTTGAAGTTAATTCTATAGGACTTTTTCCTTTGTTTAAACAAACAACAGGGATAGCTGAATTCTGACTCTGACTAAGGACTTGGGCAATAAGAACATCTCTTTTGAAATTACTTTTCTCTGTAATCAGAGTACGCTCTGACTCTAATAATTTTCCTTGACTGTTAACTACTTTTGCTAGGAAACAAATCTTCTCATAAGGTGCTACTGTTATATGCTCGGTAGGGCATATGAAAAATTGTGAATCTGATTCTGGTTCGGCGACTAAAATTTGCCTTATTGGCTGAACTGAAGCTGGCTGACTGGAAACTGGCTGACTGGAAACTGGCTGACTGGAAACTGACTGACTGGAAACTGACTGACTGGAAACTGACTGACTGGAAACTGACTGGTTGATCCAACTGGATTCAACAACTGGAACTGATTACCCTGGGGTCTGATTTCTGGAGCGGTTGTCCCTCTGGATGCAACCGGCTGACTTGATCTGCTATCAAGAGGGGGTTTCCTATTTCTTTCGGAAATCTGAACTGAGCTAAGTCTATTAGCATTAAGTTGTCTGTCATTCTCGCGGAGATGGTGTGTCCTATTTCGACACTTTACTAACTTTCCGGCTGGGTAAATCTCCCATTGATTCCGGTTAAAAAAATCCATACCTAGTAGGATGTCTGTCTGAAAGGTGGCGACTGTGTCCACTATACAACATTTCGCGGGGTATACCGCGTTTCCAACTTCTAAATATAACTCAATTTCTCCGTATGTGGGTATGGGTGTGCCCGTAACTCCTCTGAGTTGGCAGGATGGTGCCTTAAGTTCATATTTGTAATTTGTACTCTCTAGTAATTCATCTACACATTGTTTCTTAATTAACGTCGCGTGTGCTCCTGTATCTAGGAGAGCAGTTAAATCTTGGTTATCGTGCTACAATTTATTATTAAATCTAGGAGGTCCGCACCTATTATCCTGATGGGGAGTTTGTGTGCGTATCTGGGTTCATTACTGTAATTTAGGAGGGAGGAGGTTGAACTGCTGCCTCCAATGTAGGGTCTAAAAAAGGGCTCGAATGGTCTTCTATGGGAGGACCTGGGTCATATTCTACGGGATATCATACGCTGGAGGGTGTTCTTGAAAACTGTTCTCTGGGGAAAATGATTCCTCCACGGGTACTTCTACGTACCGAACTAGTTGACCTTGCTGGTTGTATTGAGGTTTGTACATGGGGTAAGAGTGTGGTTGACCCTGTGGTCGTGATCTATTGGGTTGGTAGTTCGACTGAGGCTGGGAATGGACTGGTTTCTGGGGATTGGATGACTTTTGGGATACGTTTTGGGAACGTGGTTGGTTTGGTTTCTGAAAGTGGGGTCTATACCCTGCAGGGGCTTTATCAGCACACTTTTGGCGATCGCCACGGCGATGACCATGTTCGTGACAGTGGGAGCAATACGAGGGGTAATTACATTGACTTATCATGTGCCCAAACTATCGCAGTTAAAACACTGTGGAGGAGGGCGTGTATTCTGGGTTTGGGGGGCTTGTTTCTGGGGTGTTCCCTGCATTGGCCTCGATTTATAGGTGTTGTTGTTGTTGCTGTTGGTGTTGTGGCTGCTGCTGTGAATTAATGTACAGGGGTTTCTCTACCCTTTCGGTAGTTTGGTTTGCTAAATCGGGGTAATGTTCCCGTGTTTTGTTTATGGCTACACTTACAGGTTTGTCAACATTTAAAAACTCCTGAAACTTTTTTTTAGGTGCTCCGGGTAGGTTTTGGTAAATGGTTGTGGCTACTATTAGATTTCTTTGTTTCGAAGTGAAAGTTATGTCACCTACAAATTTACGTGGGTTCCGAACCACAAGAACATAAGAAATTAATGCAAAAACCGACTGTACATTGGCAATGACCAATTTTTACAAAACTAAATAATTGTCAATTTAAAACTAATTAATTATCGATTTAAAACTAAAGGTAGAATCTCTGGATCCAAGGGATCAAGTCATAATAGACTACTATCCACAAATATGTTACACTCTATATCTATTTGTAACCGACATGCAAATATATCAGATCCAAAGAATTCAATCAATTTCATTACGGTATTTGTCAATACTAGTACATTGCAAACGAAAAATAAGTCCCGGTCCATATCGATTGCCGAGCAAGTCAAAAATTACAACAACATACATTACAATATATATACTTAGGAGGAAAAGTGTAAGTGTGGCTGTAAAGACTGTACAGTAATGTAGAAATGGTGTGCACCCATTTTAGGTCTCCCATTTCAAGGTGTTTGTGTGGAAAGTGAAGATCATGAGTTTTTCAATACTTCACAGTACGATGGGGGCACCGCTTGTGTATATATATATATTATATTATATATAATTATAATATATAATATATATATTATATATATATAATATATATATATATATATATATAATATATATATATATTATATAGTGTATATGTATATATATATATATAATTTAGGGTGTGCCTAAAATTGCAACTTCAAAATTTTGTAACGACCAGGATGTAATTTTTTTGTATTCAGTGCAAAAACATAATGGACAAAATCTTATCAAAATTGAACAGTATTTAGGACTTGCTCAAAGATGTTGAACTTTAAATATATTTACCTTTAATTAACATAAACATTTACTTCCAATTAACATAAAAATTTACCTTTAATTAACATAAACATTTACTTTCAATTACATAAAAATTTACCTTTAATTAACATAAACATTTACTTTCAATTACATATAAAAATTTACCTTTAATTTTATTTACCTTTAATTAACATAAACATTTACTTTCAATTAACATAAAAATTTACCTTTAATTAACATAAACATTTACTTTCAATTACATAAAAATTTACCTTTAATTTTATTTACCTTTAATTAACATAAACATTTACTTTCAATTAACATAAAAATTTACCTTTAATTAACATAAACATTTATTTTCAATTACATAAAAATTTACCTTTAATTTTATTTACCTTTAATTAACATAAACATTTACTTCAATTAACATAAAAATTTACATTTAATTAACAAAACATTTACTTTCAATTAACATAAAAATTTACCTTTAATTAACATAAACATTTACTTTCAATTAACATAAAAATTTACCTTTAATTTTATTTACCTTTAATTAACAAACATTTACTTTCAATAACATTAACACAGCTTTAATCAACATTTTTGACAGCCTCATCAAACTTCTTTCAATGATACTCAACACTTGAAGAAGGAACTGTTTCTGTTCCTCGTCACGAGTAAGGCTTTCATTGAAGGATTGCATGAGAGCAACTCTTCGTTCTGCCAAATCATTTGTTACTCTAAGAGATGACACAATTGCTTGAGCTTCATTGTAGGTTGCATCACTGGACCAGTCTGCGGGGTCTTTACCGAGAAAGGTTTCATCAATTCCCAAAATACTAAAGAAGTTTTAGTTGATTTTGTCACAAAGTCAGCCAATCAACATGAAGACAAATTTTTTATAGGGGGAATCCTCTTTGGAGGCTCTTCGGAACCTTGTTGCACTCTCATGTTATAAATCATGTTTCTCTTCTCTTCATGGGATACAGTACTTTATTGTCAAAAAAACTTAGACCTACTGATATCTCAGATAAATACCACAAATGTCGTGAGAATGCAGTCAAAGCAACAGTTGAAACTTCTTGTCAGCGTAGTCTTCAAGTGTTTTTAGAGCATGAGATCGTTTCTTGGAGCATCACAAGATGACGTACATATAAACCAATATTTAATGTACACAGTTGTGACGAACAGTGACACTCGTAACAAGTGATCTGCTAACATTCTGACATAGGAGAGGCGGGATCCCCTAATTGCAGTTTGACGGTGCTGAACAGAATATTGTTCTTGGAAAAGGCACATTTTTATGGCATAAATTGCTCGTGCCATCCATCGAGCTCGGTGTACTGCTCCAGGTTTACGAAAAGTGATGCCTTGGGAGGGAGTACCTCCAAGGAATATAATGGAGAGTTCTAGGAGCTCTTGATAGTCTCCCCGAAGCTGTTTTGACTGCAACTGCTGAAGAGCAAATGCAATTAGACCTTTTCTCCTTTCTTCTTCTACCATGTTACCAGTATTTATATTAAGTAGAGTTTTATACTGCGTTTTATCAATATGAGGCCAAGACTCACGGAAATGAGAAAAAACTCAATATTAGGTGACCTACCAGCATCATGCAGAGAAAATACTTTCTCTAACATAATTTCAAATATGTGATGGCGGCATGCAAGACTCAGCAGATCTTTCTCTAATTCTGTTTCAATTTTAAGGCAAACCCCACCTTTCAATCCAGTATTAGTTGGTGCAGTGTCAAAACACAATGCAACTATTCTATTTTCTAGTCCCCATTTTCTTATTTCTGTCAGACAAGCATCAGCAATACCAGAAGCATTCCCAGTATTGAACTTTGGAACAGCAAGTAATTTTGTAATATCTTTACCAGACACTAAAATTGGTAAACGCTCTACAGTCTTCTGAACAGCTCCAGTATAATCATCCATAATTTTTCCATCCAGTGGAGAGTAAGGGGTACTTTTGGATCAAAAGATGCTCGAATTTCTGCTGCTAGAGATTCACGATGTTTGTTTCTGGCTCGATGAATTGTTCTGTGGCTAATCTGTAACTCACTTCTGGGAGCTCTGAGCAAATTAGATGAAGCCATTGCTGAGAAAACGTGAACAGCATTTCTGCTACTTATTTTTGTTCGATCTAGTGTTGCAGCAACTTCTTGCGTAACAACTTGAACACGACCTCTGTTAGAACACCTAGACAAAACAGCCTTATGAGCAATCTCTTGATCAAAATCAGCATGATCACTTTTATCAGATGATTCTCCTGATGATTCTAATTCTATCGATTCATTAATTGTTGCTGCTGATGATGTATATGCTTCCTGCAAATATTTTGTTTCTCTTTTGCCTTTCATATGCTAGTGATCGCTCAATTCTGCTAGCTTCTTTCTTTGAAAGTTTCATGTTTACTCCTATCATTGATCCACGACGGCCTTT
>JAJOZX010008756.1:45000-47500 GCA_023014485.1 Bathynomus jamesi
TATGTCGGTTATAAATAGATATAGAGTGTAATATATTTGAGGATAGTAGTCTATTATGACTTGAACCTCTGGATCCAGAGACTATGTTTAGTTTTAATTCGATAATTAATTAGTTTTAAAACGATTATTAATTAGTTTTAAATTGATAATTATTTAGTTTTGCAAAAATTGGACGTTGCCAATGTACTGACAGTTGTTACATAAATTTCTTTTGTTCTTGTGGTTCGGAACCCACGTAAAATTATAGGTCCCCTCCCCCACCACGGAGGACATACACAATATACAATTACGAACACAGTTAGGTAGACCAGCCATGAGTGGATCCTAGGGTCATTGTTGGTCTGGAACATTATAACATTATATTTTATATATATTTTATATATAATATATATATATTGTATATATATATATATATATATATATATATATATATATATATATATATATGTTAAACACAGACCGTGTATGGAACAAGGAACTCTTCTGGGAAAATTAAATCCACTATAGTCCGAATAAGTAATGGTAAATGACAAATACCATAGTTTTTCATTTTCATGATGCTAGCCCGACGTGGGCTAGCATCATATATATATATATATATACATATATATATATATATATATATATATATATATATATAATATATATATATTGTATATATATATATATATATTGGTGTGTATATATATATATATATGTGTATATATATATGTGTATATATATATGTATATAATA
Organism: Bathynomus jamesi; assembly: GCA_023014485.1. Taxonomy (NCBI): domain Eukaryota; kingdom Metazoa; phylum Arthropoda; class Malacostraca; order Isopoda; family Cirolanidae; genus Bathynomus; species Bathynomus jamesi. The sequence goes on from JAJOZX010008756.1 coordinate 45,736, forward strand.
TATATATATTGTATATATATATATATATATTCTATATTTATATACTGTATATATATATATATATATATATATATATATATATATATATATATATATATATATAATATATATATGTATATATATTCTATGTATATATATATATATATATTTTGTATATATATTCTATATATATATATATAGTATATATATATTGGGTATATATATATATATATATAAGCTTACAACCTTCCAAAGGTTACGCGAGATGATTTCTCACTTCGCGAAGGTCAAGCTTGTCGCCCCTCCTCTCGAAATGGCCTGGTGAAGTAGTGAGTTGGATTCTTGCCCTCTCAAACTCACATAGCCAGGTACGCCCGACTCATCGGGGATTGTTCTGAGCCAGGCGTCTAGTCTTCTTTTGATGATTTCCACTGCAACTCCCTTCGTGTTTCTTAGGTCTTTGGGCAACTGATTAAACAGTTTTGGTCCTCTCACTACAAAACTATTTTATTTCAGGGTTAAGGATGTTCCCTGTCTCTCCTTCAATTTGGGAAAACGACACAGTCTACCGCTTCTACTTTCCACCGTTGTTTGAGAAGTTATGGGATTCAGAGTAAGATTAGGGACTAGTTTCTCCATTATTTTTCAAGTGTAAATAATGATGTATCTCTCTCTTCTCCTTTCCAGTGAATATAGGTCTAGTTCTCGTAACCTTTCCCAGTAATTTAGTTCTTTGCATCCTTTGATCTTGGCTGTGAAGTTTCTTTGGATCCCCTCCAGCTGTCTAATGTCTTCTTTTTTATATGGGGATGTTACGACCTAGGAGTATTCCAATTTGGGTATTATCAGGGTTTTCAGTAGAGGAATCATTACATTCCTATCCCTTCGTTTAAAGGTTCTCAATATCTAACCCGTTCTTCTCTTTGCTCTGTTTTCTGCTATCTTATTTTGTGTTTCAAATTTCGCATCACCTGTCATTACAAACCCCTAAATCTTTTGCTCTGGAATTTCTCTGAATTTCCTGTCCATTTGGGGTATTATATTCCTTGGACTTTAGGTCTTCTCTTTTTACGTACCGTAATAGCTGAAATTTCTCGGTGTTAAACTTCATATTGTTGTCTTCAGTCCACTTGTAGATTTTGTTTATGTCGGTTTGTAGAGATCCTATATCTTCTGGGTTTCTTATTTTTCTGCTGATCTTTGTGTCATCTGCAGTGGAAGTTACTATGCTGTCTTTGGTAACGTCCTCATCTATGTCAGTTAGTATGATTACGAAGAGTAGTGGAGCTAATACTGTTCCCTGTGGTACCGAGGTGAGTACCTCTGATTCTGATTAAGATACTCCTTGTACTGTAACGACTTGCCTCCGCTCACTAAGGAAATTATATGTCCATTTCCCTACTTTTCCTGTTATTCCCATATATTTCAGTTTATGTATTATGATTCCGTGGTCACACTTGTCGAACGCTTTAGCAAAGTCTGTGATAGTACATCATAGTTTTCATTACTTTCAAGTGAATCAATAATGTTGTTGTAGTGTTCCATTAGTAGTGATAAGCATGATCTGCCTGACCTAAACCTGTGTTGGTTATCATTCTATATGTATATATATATATATATATATATATATATATATATATACGTATATGTATGTTAACCCCTCCGTCTATGGCCCTGGGGTGGTTCGGATGGACGGGGGTTCTAGTTAGGAGGCAGCAACGGATATTTCTTCTATAACATTCTAATTCTTTTCTGCCGGTCAAATGGTGGGTCGCCACTCTGTTAA